>JANAVB010021000.1:5843072-6110424 GCA_029216955.1 Iris pallida
CGTCTCCTCAAATCGGACCCATACACAAAACGTATTTCGGTACAAAACGTCTCCAACGACGGATATCGTTTTGACCCGTAATTATGATTTTGCCCAAGTTCCAGAATTGGAATTTTGGATTGGCGTTTCCTAGATATATATTTTACACCAGGAACGTTCTTGATGTTTGTTTCAGCATCCGGAGCCGTTCATGGATTTTGAGATTCATTGCTAACGTACTTGATTGTTGGATTGCCATTCCCGCACCGCTAGGCAAGATACCTTACCACCTTACTCTGTGAATTACCTTATCTTATTTTCAGTCATTTATATTCGGCATTACTTATCTATTGTTAGTATTATATCACTGTGCGTCCAAGTCACACTTGGGTACAAATGACTATTTTGGTCATTTTACTTGTTTTGTTTTTTTCTCTTGCATTGACTTAGCCTAGTGACCACCCATTGATGATGAGGTATTGGTATATCTCATACGGCCTTGACACATACTTATTACGTGTTGTGAGTAACATGAAGGACACATACTCGCGTAGTCGGCTGGCCACCGATACATTTGAGGCGTACGACGAATAGGAGTAACTGCCAATAGAATTGCATACTAGTAGATTTGGAGGTTGCTAGAGGTTCATATTAGTCATGGAGATGATGATACTAGACATTAGGTTGGGAGAACAATACCTGACGTATGGGCTTCTATTACACTTTTCCTTGTAACCCGGAAGCTCCGCTGGAGATACGGGTATGCTTGCCCCCTCGGGTTGGCCACTGACATTCTTGAACGTTATACGCTTGGTCACTGGTACTCAAGAGAGGACTATACCAGATCTTATTATCAGCCAGGGCTCATGCGTCGAAGGATTGTATCTCAACTGTATGTTCACAGTAGAATGGTTAGGAACCCTATTGCATTTATCACTTTATTTTCTATTATATATCACAGTTTATACGGCATGATACTTTCTTGTATCTTGTTCCGTCCCTCTGAGGACCTCGTTATCTCTTCAGGGTTAGACGATTTCCCGCAGGAGTACGGAGCGGCATTGGATCCTTCCTACATTGATGACGAGGTATCACCTGCTGATTTTTAGTTTATTTATACATTGAGACATTAGTGGACATCTTGCATCTCTTTTCTTTCTATTTTGCGGAGGTTGGACTCCGATCATTTGAGACTATTTTTTATAGCTGTTTGGAGTGGGTATGTCCACCCGGTTATCTCTTTGATTTACTTATTATTTTGGACTATTATATCTTCTGTTATGAGCTGTGATGAGATGTAGTTATTATATTCTGGCCTATGATTTTTATTATTATTTACAGCTTATGTACGTTTACGAAGATTTCATATATTGGAGCATTCTTCGTATATGTACAGTTGGCATGTCTACGTACTTGGTCCTTAGTGTTTTGGGACTGGAGCGTTATATATTTTTATGGTGGCCCATGCAAGTCCTGTTTATCACTTCGATTACGTTACTGTACCGATATGAGCCTGCATATAGGATTAGGATATAGGAATCTCATCCACAAGCTTGATCTCCTCCCTTGATATCCAATTTCAAACTCTCGGTTGACTACCTTGATTTTCTTCTGCTTGATTGCTTCCCACCGTGAAACATATCTTTTTTTTTCGTGCTTGATAGGAAGGTTAGGAATATGAATCATATTAGTTATACGTGTTTTATTGCTCAATCACCCTAGTAGTTGACTCTTATAAGTTGGATAGTATGCCTCACAACCTACCACCCCGTCTCCTTGTAACCTATTAATAAAGTGTAACTGGGTGGCAATGAATATATGTTAGTGTAGAAAGATATGTTTGCCTAGAATATAGAGTTTTAGTAGCCTATACTCCATCAGTCAACCACGTCCTGATACAAGAGGCAGTATGATGACTGTATAAGAAGGAACCCGGAGAAGACTTAGGTCCTTATGAAACTTAAACTATTTCTAACTGCTTTCATCATTAGCTCCCATACTTATACTTTGCACTACCATAATTAATGTCACTATTTATAGCCTAGTTTTACAAGCTTATTCTTTATCGAGTTTGTTCAGGACATATGTATACTGGAGACGCCCACTAACATATTGTCTAATCAGAATCAGTGTATTATGGTCTGATCAACCTTGATGCATTTGGTTCGCTCTTCATTTGATTATCCTACGTGAATTGAGATATCGAGGTGTCTAGGATCTCATCCGCGACTGCATTGACAATTCCTCTTGAATTATACATTCGCCTTTGAATCACGTAATTGTATTCGATGACATCTTTCTTGAACTCTTTATTGCTTGTCTTTCACTAATTTGGAAAGACGAACGCTCGTAATTGGTAGATAGATACGGAGTATCCCCTATGGCCATGATAGTTGTATACACAAGTGTAGCTACCATCGACCATCCATGTGAGTACAACCTTACCTTGAGTTACTTGTCCTCCCCTCGACCCTAAAACTAATACCATGACCTTCTAGTAATTAGAATTTAAGAATGATTAGGGTCTTATCCTTGGTCAAAACACCAACCTAGGAGACTAACTATTCGCAAGAAACAAATTATTGTGAGTCTCTAAATATTTTTATTGAATCTTGCTTTAACTAGCAATCCTTATGCCTTAACACATCCTTACTCGACCAGGCCCTCACAGTTAGACAAGAGAGGAATAGAAAGAAAAAAAACAAGGGCAAGCATTTACAATGATTGTGATAGACACCCATTTAAGGATTAGGGATTCAGCAGGTGTCATTCTAGGTATAAAATTCTACTATTAAAGACGTGACTCAACATTAGAACAACACCTTCACCAGCTTGGCCAATACTTGTAGCATGATGCTCCATCATATTGATTCACTAATTATCAACAACAAAGCATGAGCACTATGGTCAACACCATCATGAATCTTATGACTATAGTCTGACTGGCTTAACACAAATAGAAGTTTATGACTTAGCCGGTAGAGATCTTTCATAGGACGTGCCCTAGAGTTCGTTACCTCCATCGATAACTCTCGTATACTACGGAGTAGTGGTTCATTATATTTTGTCGAATCATGTATCATTGTACGCAATCATTTCCACTTATTAGAAATTGGAGTACGGTCCTCGAATTTGATTCATGACAACCACATCTCGTTATCGATCACATCGTGGCTTATTATTATCAAAGGTCAAGGTAAGATGTCGCGACTTAAATATTCCTAACCTCATTATTCCTAAAAACTATGCCCTAGTTCTAGAGTGAATAGAATGTAAGCCTTATATATTTTGGGATTCACTAAGCTTACGATTTAATAAGGTAATTGGTTCTCACTAGGATGATATACTGAGTGACTTATGAACTCCCACTTTCCATTTAGATCATTTGGTGTTCCCCACCGTGACATTTATATTCGGAGCACGAGACCAGCTGTTACCTTCCAACAAATTTTATATACAAGACATAGACGAGTCCACCTGCATGTAGACATATCATGTCCTACTAAAACACGCCCTCTTGTACTATATTTTTATGATACGACTTTTAGGTCAAAACGGCTAATGATAACCCTTACCATAATACCAATATACTTCCTGACTCCAATTAGAGACTCAACCTAGACTCATATCTTTCGATCCAATATATGGTTATGATCTACTCGAAGCCCCCTATGCACATGCCACTAGTGTGCCACTCAATTGAGTCTTTTTGTGCTACTTAAGCATAACAGTCACAGAAGGCGTATTCTCGGGCTTTAGGAACCTGGTTAACCAACCCGGCTAAAAAATTAGCCCGACCACATGACTTGGAACCTATAAGATTACCCTAACCACTAGAAATAATTTAGATTGAATTTTATGTCAGCTTGTGCAGTCAATATAGAGTAAAGTCTAAGGTACATTTAATCAAAATTCGATGTCCGATTAGGGAACCGATTGAGATCCAGTTAAACCCATCCATGCATATCGTCATAATTGGCTATAAAACAAAACTTTAGGAATCAGACCCCTACATTATCATGTAGTTTCCATCTCATGGTCTACTAATTCTCCTCCCATAAATTTTGTAACCATATCTCTTGTAGCCTATGCTATGAGATGAATGAAATCATGTTGTACCAACTTGTTCTCGGTTATGCTTGACTAAGGCCTTTCTACTGTCTTGATGGAATGTGGTCAATACGTGGGTGATGTTAAAGGAGTAATACTTAGGCTTCTCATAGAGTCCATGACTACGATCAGAAGTAACTCATATCCTCAACATCTCCTCGAAATTGATCTTCTTAGAAGTCCTGTTACCGTGGTTTCTATGTTCAACCAATTTCTATAAGTTAGGTAGTACCTTGAACTTATCATACCCTCTCGCTCGTAGATATAGGATGATATTTGTAACCATTGTACCATATGTTTGGAGTTTACGACGTAATCTTCGTATTGTATTTGATATTCCTTGCTCGTACGTTTGGAGAACAACAACGAAAGATAGAAACCTTGGTTCTTCAAATTTTGTTCTATTATAGAATTGCGTCTTAGTTTCAATTTCGAGAAAGGAATTTCCTTAGGGTATAGGCAAGCCTCACTAGAAAATAGGGTTCTTGAATTAGAAGATGGTTGAGGTAGATCGATTCCACTTAGGCTAAAAATCTAGTGGTTCATAACGTCCATCTTTATTTGTATCAATTGATACCCTCTACCGTGACTTTCATATTTTGAGCACAATACGAGTCGTTCCCTTCGAGCAAACTTCGTATTCATGAACTAGACGAGCCACTCTATACATATGACATACATGTTCCACACGAACACACCATCTTGTGCTTCATTCCAACTATACCACATGTATGACCTATTTTTCCTTAGAACAAACCACATATTCCCATTTTCGTCCACTTGATTTTAACCATGCAATTTTGACCCACAATACAAGAAAATAAGCTTTTTCCAACATTTTTTTCTTCCGACATTTATGCAAACGTCGGCTTAGGCATAATACACCGGCGTTCTACAATAAACGTTGAAAAATACCAATGTTTGTTCTTAAGCGTTGAGGATTACTGACATTTTTTTCTTCGACATTTATGTTAAAGTTGGCTTAGGCAAGCAAATACCGATCTTTTGTATTAAATGTTGGAAAATATTGACTCCTTAACAATTTTTCACGACATTTGTCTTAAATGTCAAAAAATTTATCGACGTTTTGGCGAAAACATTGATTATTGTAAAAGAAACCATTGTATTATTTTCCTTTCCCTCTATATTTTGTCTTTCCCTCTTAAAATCCTCTAATTCCTACACTTGATTCTGCTGCTCTCTTCAGGAAAAAAAAACCCTAGCCCATGCCCCAATCCTACTTTATTTAAATTCATCTTTCTCTCTCCATCCCCCCTCTCTCGCTCCTTCCCGAGCTTCCTCTCCCTCTTCCTTAAATCAGCCAAAATCCTAAACTCATCCCAAATCCTCCATCTTCCTTTGCTCCTCCTCTTCCTCTTTCTGGGAAAGAGAGAAGCAAAGGTGGCTCTAGGAGGAGAAGCGGTGGCTCCATGAAGAGTAGCGGTGGCTCCATGAAGAGTAGCAGTGGCTGCACGAGGAGTCCCGGAGGAGATCGGAGAAAGAGAGATAGAGTCGCTGCTAAGCCAAATCGCTACCTCCTCTCGCTCTACACATCCCCGAGTTGTCCCTCACTCTTCATTCCTGAGTTCTACCCCTCTCCTGTCGACCTCAGTGGATTCCGAGCAGGTACCTAACAATCCTTCCCTAAATCTAGGTTTTTTCCCCTTATCCGACCCATCTCCGCTTTTTTCGTCCAGATCTAGGGTTTTCTTCTTCGGTAAGGAGAAGCGATAATATAGTAGTTTGGAGCTTCTATGGCTAGAGGTAGGCCTAGACAAACATGATTTGAAATATTAAAGAAGAATATGATTTTTGTTAACATTACAAAGAACATGACCCTTAAGAGAGCCAAATGAAAGAAGAAGATTCAAACACCCGACCCCTAAAATTTTGGATAAAGTTTTTGTAGTGGTGGTTGCTGTTATGAATTTACATGGATTGGGTTTGTTGGAGAAGTCTTCTATTGTTATAATAAGTCCAAAGTTAAACTAAAGAAGCTTGAAACTAGGTGTTGTAACTTACCCTTAACTTCTTGTTGATATCATTTAGGATAATGCTAATTGTTCTTGTTGTTAATGGACCTCTAGGGGTAACAGTGAAGCTTTACCCTCGTGATATAGAATTGGAGTATAAAGTGGTTGTAGAAAATCAATGATAGTATATGGGTACTAAGAACATTTGACCTTCACTCTATTAGTTAGGATTATCTATCTATTTCATTCACATTTGTACATGGCTTCATTTGTATATCTCTCTCTCTCTTTGTTTTCAATTTTTCTATTATTATAAACTGTGGGCAGTTTTTGAGTAGAAAAGTTGTTAGTCCAGAGGAGACAACTTGTGGTTACATGTAAATAAACACTTTAGCATTCTTTTTCCGTTTGAATTTACCTTTTTCTTGTTTAGTACCTATCTATTTTTGAGTTAATATTAATGATTCAATGTTATGATTCAGATGGTAAAAATTGTGAATCAACTGATCTTGAAGAAAAGGTGGATAAAATCCACACAAAGTCAAATATTGGCTATATAAGATCAGAATATATGAAAGATTCATCTTCTTCATCTTTACCTACCGACAAAGATTCTCTCTCAAAAGATAAAGGTTGTAATATATCTGCAAAGTAGTAATTATATTAAAGAAGAGAATGCCTTCTTTGACTAACAAGGAGAAGAATCTAGAATTCTTCCAAAAATTAGAAACAAGGAATTCATGTGACTTGCCTGTAGAAGTGGTGGTACCTCGAAAATGTCAACAATCTTTCAACCCACAAGGTGATGAAGAACCAGATATGACTGATCGTAATTCGGTGGCTCTACCAAAGCAAAATGGAACTGTAGCTAATGAGTCAAATGATTCTCATGCTCATACCAGTGCTAGTAATTGCAACATCGACAAAAGATTTGGTGCATACAATAAGCCACAAGAGTCTGATGATTTTAATCAGAAGAAGTTAACAGAACAAAGAGGAATCAGGGCTAAAGACTCGAAAGTAAAGACATTTGATGCTGATGATAAAGCTGAATAGAGTCAGAGATATCCATCTGCCAAAAAATTCACTAGAAGTGATGTAGATAGCTCATTTATGAGCAACAAAGGAAATTGGTTATCCATTCAGAGGCAGTTATCCCAGTTAGAGAGAGACAACAACTAAATATCATGAACATATTGCAGGTATATTTGAGAACATCTTAGTTCTGATTTTCTCTTTCATATGATTACATGAGAAGCTATATCACTACTTGTTATCACACTTCTTTGAAGGAAAACTTATGGTTCTCCTTTTGATTCTTCACTGCACTTTATCACTTTTTAGTATTACCTGCTGTTAATTTGTTTCACCTGCATTTTTAGGTAACTCTAACTGTTTGATGGTGGATTTATAGAAGAAATAATTACAAGTTATAACTTGCTTTTCTTACTGCGACTTTGCTTATGGATATTGTTTTTGAATATTATAAATATTACTTCCTATTTTTCTTTCGTTGCTGTCTTAGCAATTTTACTCTCTCAAATTCTATTGTTTCTGCCTATAACTAGACTGAATGAAGTGCTTCTCCATTTATATATATTTTTTGTGCTTTCAACGCTTCTACTAGGTTCTTTCATCACTCCTATTGAGGAACACAACTCGATATGCATATCTTCTAGAGCCAACTCAACTCTGTGCCATAGATATGCTTTAAGTTTTCACATGTATTAAAGACTATAACTAATTGTGTGGCTTCCTTTCGTGTTGGGAGCTACATAAACTTGTTGTTTCTTATGCCAAGAATTGCATGGATGATCATCAATTATTTGGTTGAGAACTTAATAAGAAACATGCCATTAACCATGATACTGCTGACCATACTACTTCTGCATTTTATTTGGAATAATGTGCTTTTTGTACCGTATGATCTCCAATACAGTATTAGGCTCGAGTCAACTCAAACAAAACCAGCTTACCTCAATTTCTTTGCTTAATTTTCTTTTGACATGATGCAACCTGTCCTTATTTAACAATAAAAAGTAGAGAAGCTTTGAGTTGCACCAATGTTCTAATGTTGAGGAAGTGTTCTCACTGCATCCTGAGTTAGGACTGCTAAGTTTCAGGAAATGAAGGGAAAAATATTCTTATGGTGAACTTGAAAGGTTCGCGTATTATTTTTCAATCCCGCGAATATTAGAACTTGCTTCACTAATGAACTCAAATTGGTTTTGTACTTACTAAGGGGTCACTTTTGTTAGTTCCCTTCAACTATTAGGTTCATCCTGATGATGGAAAATTAGATAGCTCTTAAGTTTGCTGCATTAAATAAGTTTTTTAGGAGAGGGAGAGGCTTGAAGCATCTAACTGCCCCATCCTATAAATGTCTACCTCATACAGCATGATTTGTAGTCTCCCAAAAGCATTCTTATGCTACCAAACCAGTCATCCTACCAAACAACTTTGGATCTGCAACATGCACATTATGTTTTTACATGCTTGAAGGTTATAGGCTTAGCTTCTTCTCATGCAAGTTAACCCCAAATGAATTTACAAAATCACATTTCTCCACTAAGGTTCTTTGTTTTCATGATTCATGAAGTCATATTTTGCTAGTTATGTGGCTAAACTATCCAAATATACCTCTAACTACTCAATCTGATTTACACTGCAACAATTACAAGCTTATTCTGATATCTAATCACATGCCTTATGAAAATCAGGATTTCATGGAAGGCTCCCATGATAACATAACTTTGGAAAACAGAGTGCGTGGGCTTCAGTGTTATGTTTAAAACTCATGTCTTTTAGTTATATTGCATAGTTATTGTCAAATAAAATATGATTTATGTACCCTCGACTGCTACAACTGTTGCATACTTTGTTTATAATCTTTGTATTTTTTTCATGTAGTTATCACTGTGCAAGAACTTAGTCAATTTTAGATTAACAGTGCACAATTTCCCTTTTTACTGTAGATGCATAACATTATGCAACTTAAGTGATGCAAGAAGACATTTGGAGGTTATGGTAGTTGGCCTTTAGTCGAGGTCAGCTAACAGAGTACTAAAATTGAATAAAGCTTCTTCAAGTTATATTGGGAATTTTTTTATGATCCTTCAAAGTCCTATTGTATCCTATTCAATGGAAGGGGTTTTGGAAGTTTGAGATTTTTAATGGTCGATCATTAGGAGGTAAGACTCGTAAGGGTTTTTAGGATTTCTAACCTTTTTGTTTTTATTACTTACCAATTAAGGCACTCCAAAATACAGTATTATATGTCCAAAATAGTGTCATATCGGTGTTTCCATGTCATTATTGATATATCGTACATGTATCTATGCAAATGCACATAGCTAGATACACATTGAATAAAATAAGCTTGATTTCTAAAAATAAAGAATACTAGGCTAATAAGAAAAGATGTATAAATAAAATAGTTGAAAATACAAAAATTTTGATACATGTTTAGACAATTCACAGTTTTCTACAACATGGTTGAAGAGAATCTATTTGGCAAGTTTCTGGGAAGAAAAATAAATAAACTAACATATCTATACAATAGTCATTCACAAAACATTACGTAATGAAATTTAGGTATTAATTTTTTATATGCAAATTCTAACTCGAGGATAATGTTATTTTAAATTATGACCCTAAAAGTGCATATAACCCTTTTTGCTATCTGGAAACAAAACAATATAATCTGGCTTATATGGTATTTTGCCTTGTCATTTGCGGATATATAGTCCTACAGCCAATCTCCGCTTTTGACGGATTCCCTATCCTTGATTGATGTCCTTCACTGTATCTAAATCATCCATCATTACATATTAAAGTATTACTGTGCTGATCATGTGTGAGAACGTGATTTTCCAGTAGAAAAAAGATGTGTTATTACTATGTTCATTTCTAAGAGGGATATGAAAAGATTGGTGTTGTAGAAGTATTGTTAGTGATAACAAGTTAATTTTACTATTAGCCAGTGATAGATGTGTTCATCTCTGTTGCAAATGCAATGAAATCCTTCAATGTCTGATCAGCTAAATAACCTTATATTCTTATCAGTGTCTCATGTTACATAATTACATTATTTTATGCTAGTGCATATTATATGTTTCTTTCTATACTTTGTATGCTTAGTAGTTGAGTTTATTTTTTGCTGAAACCATTATATTACCAGTAGGACTCTAAGAAGCCACTACCTCTGAGTCAAGAGGGCAGGCTTTAACATACTATTTTGTGTAACGTGTATAGAGAGGTTGCAAAAGGACTGATGGTGACACTATTATCAGTGTACACCCTCAAATGCAGAATGTACCCCTCCGAATACTAAGGGCTAAAGGTTTGTTAAAGAAGATCGTATTTACTACAGTTGTCAAAGGTTTAAGCACTTGTCATCGAACTTGGTAGGTTTATTATTACAAGGATTTTGTATCATGTTTTGTGTATGGTGAAGTCTTATTACATTTTAATGTTCATGATGATCAGTTGAATTGGTTGGTCTGTTGTTCCTTATCTTCAGATTTCATAAGCTTGTAACAAGGTGTTATTGTCCTTCTGCTTATGTGACTAGAAGGGAACGAAAAGCTTGACTCCAGTTTGCCCAAACAAAAGTCTATGGTCTTCCAGTGCGACCTTCTTTTATATCAGACGAAAGGTTGGTAATGTTCTTCAAAGTATTCATGCTTTTTCTTAAGACACCTTTAACATCTATATATTTATACTTTTTTTTCCTTTTAATTGATCTACTCATGTTCGAATTATTTCTTAAGTTTTTTCTTTCATATGTACGTTCTTAGAAATTTTGAGAAAATAAATGTATGAGGATTTATCTGTTGTTCTATTGATGGGATGAGGAAAAGGCATGGCCCCCATTGAAGCTACTGCTCGTGCACTTGACAAGGCATTATATAATAAGAATCATGGAGAGGGCAAAATTCTTGTCATATGTGGTCGTAACAGAAAACTTGCTAACAGATTTCTTTCAATTGATTGGAAGATCTCTGTTCAGGTAGTCTTTCCTTAAATGCTTAAAATCAACTTCTTTGAATTCAGTGTCAAAATATTAGACAATGTTTCATACTATTTAAGCCACATGTGGGTTGTTTTATTGCACTAAGTATATTGTGATTCTCTCTTGATCTGCTTCTTTTTCATTTTTAGCATAGTTTCTAGTATCTGCTAATACCGATATGATACTGCTGATACTAGTATCTATACCTATATGGCCTATACCGAAACAACCGATACCGATACGGTTTGGCATGTCTCAATCCAATATCGACCATTCTGATATTGACCGATACCAATGTTGGAGTTCTCTTTCTGAGTCAATTCAATAGTGAAAATTGAATGAAAAAAGGAGAAATGAAAAAAATAATTTCGACAGAATTATTCATTGACAATGTTACAATATATCGATATTGTTCCATATTGATAAACTTTTGGTCAAATATTGATTCCCAACAATTGTTACAGATAGACCACAGGGCAATGCTTATGGTATTTACTATTTAGACATAACATCTGGAATCCAGGTTTTTAGGTTCGACTACTGTTGATTTTATTACTCTTTGTTGTCTTGTTTCTTGGCGATGTACATATGGCATAGTTTACATATGGATAGGGACTGCCTATTGCTATTTATCTCCACTTATCCGACAAAATAAACTTAATTTGTGTTGAATTTCATAATATTTAATGGTTATATTATCCATTCCAATTTTTTACTCTGCAGCAGAGATGAGTCTAATAAGAATTGGGCCAGCTTGGTATGCACTGTCTTTTGAGTCTTAATATGAGTAGGTAAGTTTTTTATAATACTATTAGCTTTAGGTTTCACAAATATTTTTGTATCATTTTTCAACTAAGAAACATCATTGACAGATTTCCCGTCAACTGTGCACCTGACATAGGAATTTGAAACACCATAAAACATAAAAGATGCAATTGAGAAATGATAGAATATGAGGCACCATCAAGAAATAAAACAAAAGCATAGCACTAAATGACTTTAAAATCTCCAAAATGACAAGATAGCATGAAGACAAGGTAAAAGTTCTTTAATAGTCTTTAATATATGACCCTACTCTATAAATTGTGTATTCTGGTGTTAGTTTTATACTTATGGGCCTCATCTTTGCTCTCTTATCAATTGTTTTAGTAAATTGAAGGAAACAAATCCGCCACACGAACACTATTCTCTTCCTTAGAACAATGAGAAAAATCAGAAGTAGTTTGAAATAAATAAAGACTAATATGTAGAACAATAATATGGGGCCTGCTATCTACCATACAATTTTTTGTGATACAATGAAGTTTATTATTTATGTGGGGGACTATTTACTTCTCACTACTTGCTCTCTTTTCTTGTTGCTTTTTCTTTACTTCGCTTGAAGTACCAGTGGCCAAGTATCTGATTCGATAGTTAAGGGCACATCACCCTAGATGAAGTATCTATGTAACATAGTTAGACACTCAGATATTCTCATGCTTCAAGTTTCACATTGTTACTTGGTCACGAAATTTTTAGATCTAAGATATGGTAATTTAATAATTTTAGTTCAAGTGGTCTATTGTGTTTACTGTTGCAATTGCAGGTTTCTTGTTTATTTTGAGAGCCAGAGGTTACAGAAATTGTGATCTTTAAGGCTCCTTCTAAACTCTATGTATATTATCTGTCATGCAAGTCTGATGTACTAATATCTATAAAACATCACGTTTGTTAGTCCCAATTCTGTTATGTTGTATATTTTACTGAATGTTTTTTGTGTGCAGGAAAATGGATACAGTTCCAGTGATGTATTTATTAAAAGGATTGTGGCGACTGTTGGGGAGTATGTTAAAGTGTCTTTCTTATTACGTGTTATCGTTTCCATAACTTATTTGGGAGTTCCACTTTATATGGACAAGTAAAAGATAGCAGATTGATATGTTCACAATGGGAAATTGTTTGTGAATGGTGTTGCACAAGATGAAGAATTTATATTGGAGCCACTTGACTATGAAATGGATCTAAAGGTAATGTCTCTTATGTGCACACTTACTTAATTTATTTTGAATTTAGGCATTTTTATGGAATTTGAACACCTTGCTTGGTAGAACAATTTCCTTATATTTGGTAAAATGTCTACCACACCATGACAAAATATTGGATTGGCATGAAATTTCAAAGATGTATATGTCAAAGTCCCGTTGGCCACTCACCATTTATCCAAAATGTGCACTAAAACATTTCCTACAACTACAATGAAGCCTTTTATTACTGATTTTTGTGGTCGACGCTAGATCATTCCTTATATGACTTAATTTAAGGAACAAACAATGCTGGAAAGTAGTTTCAATTGGTTGCCTATGTATCTACTTGACTAGCTGATAGCTATTTCTAATCACTGATTAGAAATAATATGGATATTTATCATTATTATGACGAATTGATGCTAAAACTTCAGATGTAAAATAATTCTTTGTTCTAGTCAAAGTTCATGAAAAATGAAGTATGAATGTAAATATAAAAATTTGGATGGAGATGGTCTCTTGAAAGTCTGACAGTTCTTAAAGATCATAAAATCTGACAGTTTTGTGCACTGATTATAACTAATATGGAATTTATCATAACTATGATGCATGTTAATCATTTTATCTTCTCTATGTTGCATGACCACAAAATATGAACATGATATGTTTACGGAGGTACATAATAGACAGTTTACATAGCTTGCAATTTTTGCACTTCTGGAGGTACATAATAGAAGTAAATGAATACATCAGAAGAAACAATGAGAATAGATGACCTATAGTCTGACAGTATGTACAATTTTCATTCAAGGTAAGGTCATCTCCTTGGCATTAGAAAGATTCAACAGCTTGACTGATCAAAAGTGGATATGGCGGCAGATGCTTATAAGCTGTCTCGAGAGCCCATCTAGTTGAAACAAGAAAAGATCTTTCAGTTGTAATGCGTGCTACCACAACAATGTCAGCCAGCATGGGAACGAGAAGGTTTCTGCCATCAATCTGCAACTTGAACAACTCCTTAACCCTGGAGCCATTTCTGTGAGATCCATCAGCCATCATGTGCTTCACTTGTCGCTAAGGTTATCAACTTCCAAAATATGGGAGTCATCTGTCTACTTTGAGAACATTGTTTGTTAGGTTGCCACTGGTAATCACCTCTAGGTTAGAATCTATCCTCCAGTTGCCATCAACAATGAATTTGATCTCATAAACTCCGGGATAAAGCCATAATATTGTCGACCAATGTTTTGAGTTTCTGGAATCAGTTGGAGCTATCATTTTACTTGAAGGTTGTACATTGGAAATATTGATTTCTAAGCCATAATATTGTAGCACATTCTAAGAAAAGAAAATTTCTATTATACATTGGAAATATTGATTTCTTGTGGGGCTTCTACAATGCAAATCTATTTGAGTGCTCAAACATCCTTTTGCATTATTTTATTTAGCTTTTCCTAGACTGGAGTTTGTTCTTTGTGGGACTAATATTTTGTATTTTTTTGCATTATTTCATTTAGCTTTTTCCTAGACTAGAGTTTGTTCTAGTATATGTTGATTCGAAGATCTACGACATCGACTTTGTAATGGTTTGGAAGTTAAACCTATACTGGTATTTTTGTATATTCATTTTTTTAAATGGCTTTACCTATACCGAAATTTTTGTTAAAATGTTGGAAATTATTGGAAAAATTTTGGGAAAGCAAATCCTAACGTTTTTGCAAAAGGCTGGAAAAGTAGTCCAATTTTATATTTTTGTTGAAGCGTTGGAAATTTTTACCCATTGTTGCACAATTTCCGACGTTTATTAAACGTTGCTGCAAACGTCGTCTTTGTCTATACCGACGTTTATCTGAAACATCGTAAATTCCCAACTAGAACAACGACAACGTTTGTCGAAAACGTTGAACAAACGTCGGGAATACATATGCCAACGTTTTTCACATATTTTCCGACATTTATAAAACGATGGAAAAAATCAATTTTCTTGTAGTGCCATTTTCTCAAAATGAACTGGATAACCATGATCCGTGGAAGATTAGGAATACACTACCTTGTAGAATATATTGTCAGTTGGATTCTTCTATAACTATCGCCTCCATCTTTTCAGGAACCGATTTGTGATTTAAAGTATTTACCCTTCCTTCGTATTCTGCCCCATGATATTTATAATTGTTATTTTAAGTTTTATTTTAATTTTGAAGACAAAATTTTTATAATTGGGTAGGATGTAAAATCCCCAAATTTTTGATGATTTTTTTTATTTAAATGTATCTTACAATATTTGTAATTTATTGAACTTTTTAAATTTATATTTTGCTTATATTTCAGTAAGTAAATTAAATGCTACGTTATATACATACATAAATTTTTACAAGTTATGTACTAAATAGTTCAAAAAAGTATTTATACCATTTAAAATATTTACTATAATTATTTCTATATTTTATAGAGTTGATTGATAGCAAAAATGTTTCATCTTTAATAAATAGCTTTTGCTAACATTATTGGTAGCAGGGTATTGCTACATTATAGAAATAATATGTTTTAGGACTGAACTTAATTACTATATAAATTAGGCATATTCTTTATAAATTTTTCAAATTTTATAACTTTGTTTGAATCCTTGTGAGTATATATATATATATATATATATATATATATATATATATATATATATATATATATATATATATATATATATATATATATATATATGTAACTTAATAGATGACTTATTGCGAATAGTAATAATAGCAGGATTCTGTAATACATAGTTAGTAGGAATTTTATATATAAATTATTAAATATTATTATGATTTTGGATAAAAAATTTTAAAGTTATTAAAGTTTTTATTTGGGGTTTATAAGTATAAGTATGTATTTATAATATTAAAAGAAAAGGAAAAAAAATAAAGCCCACTGTTCACCCGAGTCCCCAAACAAAAAACGCAAAGGCAAACCTCCATGTTCTAATATATAGCAGTCGCTACATATTGCCGAGAGAAAACCAGCAAACCCCCAAAACCCTAAATTCCTTTGACCCAGAGTAAGCTCCGACCACCCTCGACCCCACGCGGATCACCCCAGCTGACAACCACCGCTAGGATGCCGGAGGATCGCCAGAGTAGTCGCCTGACCGTTCGAAAACATAGTACGCTCTGTTAATCATAGTCGCAAGGTACCCAGTCGACCCCTAATTTCTTCTCACACTTTCAATCATTTTGCGATCTGTAACTTGCTACGCGTAGTCTATGTAACCCTCTTCGAGTCCCTTCAAAAGGAAATTCGAAATCGTTCCCTGGATCGGCCGCAAAATCGATGCAAAGTCGAGTGAAAACTGCCATAAAATAGCCTAGGAACCCAACATAGAAGCCAATTTCTGGACCATATACTAAAGTTTTTGACAAATTAATTAATAACAGTCGAAGACAACATATACAAGATTGCAACGCACTTTCTGGAAGTACTTTTCATCCAGCATACAAGTAGTTATACGTAGTTGAAGTTCTAAGAAAAACTTAGTTATGAAAATAGAAAAATTTGGAAAAACTTCCCGATACGGCGTGCGTCCCAACAAACCGGATGACGTGGTCGCAAACTATATGCATTGAAAGGCGCGTATGGATGTTGCTGACGTGTGGGAACTGATGGAACTCGATTTCGTTGCGTGTGCATGACGAAATCAGTACGTATTCGTCAATATACCTCTGTATCGACCTTTTGTAAACTTGGCCATAACTTCATGTATAGTTGTCAGTTCGAGACAAAACTTACGCCAATAGGACCGCATCAAAATTTTGGTCCGGTGTGCCAAGTTTGGTCCGATTCTGAGAAGGTCAACCGGAACGCCTATTTGGCGGGCCCGCGACCCGCTCTAACGGGCAAAATTGTGCACGGCCCGTCGAAATCCAACTTTGGATATACGGTTGGGTTCGTCTCCTCAAACTGGACCCATAGACATATAGTTTGATGACTTTTGAAACTATAGATACTGGCTCAGGTTTCGTTGAAAAACGGGTCCAACGACGGACATCGTTTTGACCAAAAATTATGATTTTTCCTATGTTCCAGAATTAGACTTTTGGACAGGCATTTTCTAGATATATCTTTTACACCAGGAACGTTCTTGATGTTTGTTTCAGCATTCGGAGCTGTTCGTGGATTTTGAGATTCATTGCTGACGTACTTGATTGTTGGATTGCCATTCCCGCACCGCCAGGCAAGATATCTTGCCACCTTACTCTATGATTTACCTTATCTTATTTTTAGTTATTTATATTCAGCATTACTGATCTATTATTACTATTACATTACTGTGCGTCCAAGTCACACTTGGGTGCAAATGACTATTGTTAATATTCTCTTGCATTGACTTAGCCGAGTGACCACCCATTGATGATAAGGTATTGGTATATCTAATATGGCCTTGACACGTGCATTATCACGTGTCATGAGTCACATATAGGACACATACTTGCGTTGTCGGCTGGCCACCGATACGTCTGAGGCGTACGATGGATAGGAGTAACTGCCAATAGAATTGCATGCTAGTAGACTTGGCGGTTACTAGAGGTTTATATTAGTCATGGAGATGACGATACTAGGCATTGGGTGGGGAGAACAATACCTGACGTATGGGCTTCTATTACACTTTTTCTTGTAACCCGAAAGCTTCGCTGGAGATACTGGTATGCTTACCCCCTCAGGTTGGCCACTGACGTTCTTGAACGTTATGCGCTTGGTCACTGGTGCCCAAGAGGGGACTATACCAGATCCTATTATCAGCCAGGGCTCATGCGTCGAAGGATTGTATCTCAACTGCAGGTTCACAGTAGAATGGTTAGGAACCTTATTGCATGCATCACTTCATTTTCTATTATATATCACAGTTTATAAGGTATGGTGTTTTCTTGTATCTTGTTACGTCCCTCTGAGGATTTGGAGACCTGATTATCTCTTCAGGGTTAGACGATTTCCCACAGGAGTGCGGAGAGGCATTAGATCCTTTCTACATCGATGACGAGGCATCTTCTGCTGATTTTTAGTTTATTTATACATTGAGACATTAGTGGACATCTTATATCTTTTTATTTTATTTTGTGGAGGTTGGACTCAGATCATTTGAGACTATTTTTCATAGCTGTTTGGAGTGGGTATGTCCATCCGACTATCTCTTTGATTCACTTATTATTTTAGACTCTTATATCTTCTGTGATGAGCTGTGATGAGATATAGTTATTAGATTTTGGCCTATGATTTTTATTATTATTTACAGCTTATGTACGTATACGAGGATTCTATATATTGGAGCATTCTTTGTATATATGCAGCTGACATGTCTACGTATTTGGTCCTAAGTATTTTACAAATGGGGTGTTACATAGTCCATGATGGCAAGGATAAACCGATGTCCTTTGGAGGAAGGCGTGCTGATTGGCCTAATAATATCTATTCCGCATGCTTCAAATAGCCAGGAGGCCACAGTAGGGTGTAGATGCTCCAAAGGTCGGTGAATGAAGTTTGCATGCAACTGACATGCTCGACACTTCTTCGCATATTCCACAGCATCCACCATCATAGTGGGCAAGTAATAGCCTATGCGATGCAGTCGGTCTTGCAACTTGGGATCGGGAGAAGGAGGACATTGGCAATCGCCAGGCCGAATTGGTCATTGTAAATCAGGCCCCGTCTTCTGTTAGAGATGAAGATGCCCAACGTCAGGAGGTTGAGCGAAGGGTCCAGGCATCAGTCGACGGACGGAGAGACCACTTGAGAGGCCGCTTGGAGGAGCTTCGAACTCAATTTTCTCAGTTCTGATTTTCTTCTCTTTTTTTGTCTCTATCTTTGTGAGAGGATCTCTTTTGTACTAGCAAATATATTTCAATCACATATGAAATTTTCTTTGCTTCCCTTTTTTTGTTCATATTCATGTTTGTGAAATCTGTACAATGATAGGAATTCCCACAACGGAACGACTTTATTGGGGACTGTAATCCCCAAAAATTTTGAGGGCTTTTAGTCTTAATTTATTTACTTGTACACTATTTTAGATTATGGATTTTTAAAAATTTATGTATTATTCTAATAATTTAGTAGCAAGTTAAATGCTACAATAAATATTTGCGTCGATAAACTTTTACAAACTGTATGAACAAACCTTTCAAAAATCTATTTTGTTATTTTGAAAAACTTTTAAGGCATTTTACTTTCATTTGACAGTGTTTTATAGTTTTAAAAAATGAATTATAATTAATTAATAATTTTTATCAATTACTGCAAGTAGCATACACTTGGTTCACTATATATGATTGATAGTGTAGTTGTGCTAAATATTGACTAGAATATTTTAGGACTATTTTTAAGATTTTTAGGAATTTTTATTAATTTATTTACATTTTTCTATATATATATATATATATATATATATTTATATATATATATATATATATATATATATATATATATATATATATATATATATATATATATATATATATATATATAACTATTCTACTATATAATAGGAAAACTTAGATGGTGAAACTTTTGAATTCCGAAAATACCCTTACATACTTATACTAATTAAAAATAGTTCATTAATTTTAATAAGGACAACTTGGTAATTAGGAAGACTACCCTTTGGTCTTCCTAAACTAATAAAAAAATATTAAAATACGTGCAAGGCACGTGCACATATGCTAGTATATATATAAAGAGATAAGAAAAAGAGAATAAAAGGGAAAAAAAATCCCAGGTGAATAGAGCCCGCAGGGGGAGGGCGGGGGCGCTGTTCACCCGAGCCCTCCCACAACAGCAACCCTGACCCCCTATATATATAATAAAAAAACCCTAACACCCCAGCCTCACGCGAGTCTCCCCTACCCTTCGACGCACAGCCCAGGCAACCGCCGGAGGTCGGCCGACCGCCGCCCCACACGCGGCCAGGCCGAGGAGGCCATTAAAAACAGCAGCAGCAAGCGGCAGTCCTCGGCCTACTTCACAACAGGATTGCTTCACGCTCGATCGACCATTCTTCACGATGTTTTCTCTGGTACGAACCTAACTTATACCTCTTCAACCCGGTATAATGTTTTCGATGTAAAAAGTAATTAAATCCAGTGGGAATCGATACCAAAATCGATCGAAAACCTGTTCATATACACGGGATCGAGTAGTCCCAAACCTTCTGTTCGAAGGAAGGTTGTGAAGACATTAGCAACAATTGTCAAAATCTAATTGAAACATTCCATGCCAACTTATAGGGCTTCGAAAACCTTTTCGTAGATTTGAATATCATCAAATAAGCGTCGAGTGATCGATCGGCCAAAACTGGCAAAAACCTATTTTTAAAACTGTCCAAAACTCTAAAAACCTCCGATACAACATGCTCCCTACCAAACCAGATGACGTGGTCGTGAACCGATGGCATCGAAAGGTGCGTATTGACTTCGCGGACGTGTGGGCTTTGACGGAATTCAAATTGGTCGCATGTGCGCGACAAATTTGATGCGTATCTGTCAAAATTCATCGTATCGGCCGCTTTGCAAATTTTCCAATTATTTTGTGCACGTTCGTCAAATCGAGACGAAACTTGCGCCAGTAGGACCGTTTCATTTTTCTGGTCCTGTATGCCAAGTTTGGTCCGATTCTGAGATGGTCGACCGGAACGCCTATTTGGAAGGCCTGTTTCGCATCAAAGTCAGCTATAAACTTTCCAATACTTCTACTTTGGTTCTTCGGTAACAATATTAATACAAATCTTTTTTTTTGTCGACACATGCACCATCTCAGGCGCGTTAGAGAAGTTGTTGCTACACATTGATCCCGACTCAGCCTAGGTAAGGATTTACGTTTTGTTCATTGCATGATTTTAATTCTGAAAAAGGGTAAGGATTATATCCTGGTTATAGGTAACATATATGCTTGTAAGGTATTCGAGTTTATTCTTGTAAGGTTCTAGCTTAATAGAATACTATAGTTTTCTAGATTTTTATGCTTGTAAGATGTTCGAGTTTATGCTTTTTAGGTGTTCGAGTTTATGCTTGTAAGGTTCTTATGAAACTAACATTACCGTCATCCCATAAGATAATGCCTAAAGAGCACTACATAAGCACTTCATATATATGATCTTTAGGAGGTAACCCTGGATGTGATCTCCCATTCTGTTTTCGGAAGCAGTTACAAGGAAGGAAAACAAGTTATTGCACATTTTCGCTTAATTTGGAAAAATGAATGAAAGTCTTGGCCATTTCTGGCTTTTTTGTAAGCTTAAGCCAACAAAAAAAGGTCAACATTTTGGCGTACTTGAAGAGTGGGGGATTTGAAGTCAACCATTGGTGAAGAAGTTCTTTTCTTATTACAGTTGCAAATTTTCAACTCTCCCCTGTACTTGAAGAGTTGGGAAAGAAGTTACCACTTGTAAGTATGTATATTATCGACATTGATCAGGTATTACAACATTGCCTTCGCCTGAATTTTATGTCATTCTTCATTTTTTAACTAGTATTAATTTATTTACAAGTTATTTTGTTAAGTATTCCTTTATTTTAAATATTATGATAACTGGCCTACACAAAATACACAATAGCGGGCTTATTGAATGTTTTTTGTAAAAAGCATGAAGAATTCTATCTGTAAGTTCCATCCATCAAAATCTATTGGTTGTATTTTTTTTGGGGTTTTCATATGTTATTGACTTGGATATTTGACTACAAGTTCAGAAACATTGACACCTCTGTAAAAGAAGAATATCTCTTCATTGGTTGCCCTACTATATTTTAACTCATTTGAGATTTTCTTGTAAAAGCTTCTCAAGGTTTTTAAAATATTGGTATGGTTTAGTATGGTCTAATATTATATGCAGTTAAAATATTCAGATTGAATATACATGAAATGAGCATATTGGTTGAATTTTTCAAGGAATTTGCAAGAAAGAAATCACTTGGGAATCATGTAAAATTTGGAGAAAATGATTTGCAAGGAAAAGGTATATATACTAGTTTCTTTGGTTCTTAAGCACCATGTAGAATCTGAAGAACAACATGGCAAGTGAAAGATACACTACTCGAGTATTAAAAAAAATCATAGAAAACTTGTTTCATCATGCAACTAGAACTTCACAAATATGTTGAGACACTTTCTCCTTATGTAGGATGCAACCAAGCAAAAACCCTCTTATAGACCCAATTCTTGTTCCCCCTTGTTTTTATCAGAACATGATAAAATATATTGAGACAATTTCTCCTTCTCTACTACAATCTGTGTAATAGATTCTTAATATGGGAAGCATGGTTTTTTTGCCTTTCCAATTGGAGCATGTTTGTTTGATAGTTCTTTGACATCATGTAATTGGAAGGAATTCTATGTATTTTCTCTAATGGGACTTCGTGTACTTTTTCTGCAGATTTGATTTCATGTATTACGGTCGAGACTTGCATGAACGGAATTTGCAGGTTGCCGGTCTTCTTGTTTCCCTTTTCTTTCTAGAACTGAGCTACCATTTGCCCCATGGATAGAGCCTTAAGTCTTTGCATATTGCTGCAAATGGAAGGTTCACTGTCACGCCGAGGCTAACTGTACTGCTCCTTATAACTTCAATGTGAGGATCCTACTGTGGAGTTCTAGTTCTTCAGCGAAAAAATGTTTGGTATTCTTATCCTTGCATTTATTCCTCTAACGATGATTCAGGATTATTTTTCTTCACACTTTTTGATAGTTTTGGTTAACCATGTCCTTTATTCCTTAACAAGTCTAATTAGCTATCCAACTTCCAGCAACAATTTGTAAGTGTTAGATTGAGTTTTATAACTTAGCCTTTCGCTTCATTCATACATATGGATATCATGTCTCTTTGGACATACCTTTTTTCTGCTGACTTAAAACAATAATTATCTAACAAAATAATAAATAAATTTAGTACACGAAAAGTAAAATTAATTTGCAGCAGGATAACCAATCTCTGGAAGTGTATTCAATATATGTCATTGTCAAAAATTTAAGACTTTCAATGATTCAAGTAACTATACAATATGACACATAGACGATACACAGGTTGCTTGGCTAATAGCTGAACTAAATCTCTTTCGTGATGTCATTGTTGTTTCAGGATACACATAGATATAAAAAACTGAGTCTTATTGGAGATAGTGTTCTTATCCAGGAAACTTGGGTATGTGTTTGATTGTGGTATCCAAACTTGGGTATGTGTTCGATTGCGGTTCACTGCATTTTCTTGTGCTTCTATTGCTCTCTTTAGCAAGTTGATTGGATTGGACTTCAAGATGAGATCTCAGAGTACAAAAGTTTAGTTCAGGCATGTTCTGTTTTGTTAAGTAGTTAATTCCTCTCATCTTTAAACAACTGTCCCTAGCAATAATTATTTTCCTCATAATTTCTTTTACTTAGTCTGAAATAGTGAGGCTTGAATTTGGGATAAAAGCATTCTTCTTCTTGTTTTAGTTTGGAATAGGTGCCCTATCCATGCCGCGTTGTCTAATACATATCAGATACAATACTAGGTGCCCTGTCCATGTTTCATGAAGTTTCAATGAAATCCTTCATCCAAAGTTTATATCCAGAGTATTTCCAGATTCTAAGATCTCGGAACTGGAGATTAATATACTTTTTTTTGGAAGACAATTAGGCTTAGCATGTGTAGTATCGGGTCTACAAATCTTATGCTGTAACGCCCCAGTCCCAATATACGTAGGACTAAGTACGTAGACATGCCAGCTGTATACATACGAAGTACATGGGCCTTATATAGATGTATACATAAGTTGTAAAATGCAGCAAACCACAACTAAATAACCTCATCCACAAAATAAAAGAATAAAAGATAGCATATAATAAATTGTCTTGGTACAATATGTTGGGTGGAGACACATCCACTACCAACCAAATAAAAAGGAAGAAGTACATGATATATAAAAGGCTAAGTGGAAGTAGCAAGGAGGAACCAAGTCACGTCATCTTCGAATAAATGAAGAAGACCACGATCCCGGCTAAGATACCTGCAGAAGACATAAACACACACCTGGGGAATAACCAGGTCCTCAGACGGACGTAGCAAGATACAGGAAGAACAAGCTAATATGAACTATCAGAATAATAAAATAATATATAAAAGACTATCCTAGACACATATATGCAAAGGAGATTCTAACCGCCTAATGTACAATTTAGAGGACAACTTTCATGCGCATGGGTGGGATTTTAGGCTATGTGTACGTAACTGGCATCCAGTGATCCATATCCGTCCGTAACGTCCAAAACGTCAGAGGGCATCTGCAAATAAATCGCCACAGTTCCATCCGGAGACTGTGGTTTACCTGTTTGGATTCCCATACGCACTAGCGACTGTCCTCCCCCAATATTTCCCACACTGACCAAGTCATGTCCATGATCCGCCCAGTTTTGTAACTGCTCGAGTCTCTTTACCTTAATCGTAGCAGTTACGATCTATCCGTCATACGACAATAAAGATGGCCAGTCCATAAGTCATGCCCCTAACAAAATATCTCAAACCGTGTAGTGTAGGTGTCATGGCCAAAGGACATATA
Organism: Iris pallida; assembly: GCA_029216955.1. Taxonomy (NCBI): domain Eukaryota; kingdom Viridiplantae; phylum Streptophyta; class Magnoliopsida; order Asparagales; family Iridaceae; genus Iris; species Iris pallida. The sequence continues at coordinate 5,867,713 of JANAVB010021000.1, forward strand.
AGAATATCCTCCAACAAGAAGGTAGTCCACTAAAACTAAGTTAACATGCATATAGTAAAGTAACGACTAATAGAGTCGCTTGCACCCAAGTGTGGCTTGGACGCACAATTTATAACAAAAGAAACTAACAATATAAAACAAAGTAAATAATACGAAAAATAAATAATATGACAGCAAATTAGCAAGGTATACTTGCCTGGGTCCTGAGCACTGTGGTGGCGAAGATCAGACAGGAAAGTAGGTGGAACAACGGCTGCTGAGGAACTAAGGTCCAAACAAACATCTTCGGATGCTGAAAATAGTCTATTATCTAATTATAATTAATACTACACCTATTAGATTTATTTAATAAATTCTATAATTAGGATATGGCATAGGTTTTCGTATTAGCTTTCCGAAAAACTAAACGGATCGCATTTTCGTTTTTGGAAACTCCCGAAATCACAAAAATACTGAAACAAAATTATTTTTCGGACATCTAATAATCAAATAGTTTTACAGAAACCTACAGAACGAATTTTGTCTATTAAAATATGTTTTTAGAAACCTTACCTCGATACGCTTATTTTAAAAAGAAACTGGAGGCAAAATGGAGTTCGGAGCTAGGAGATATCGTCGTTCCAAGTTGTTCTTGCTACTAAAAAGCGGGACTGAATTCTAATGACGAATTTTAGTGTTTCTATTGGACTAAAAATAATTTCGAATTATGAATGATAGAAGGGGGATATATTGGATTTATATAGGTATTTATTTCAGATTTATCTCCTAAATTAGATAGGATTTGATTTAAATAAATTGGTGTTTGCTTTGTTAGGATAGGATATAGATAGAGATGTTTTCCAAGTAGAAGTAGGATTAGTATTAATTTAAAATATAGTTTATATTTATCTAAATTATCTATAACATTATTTAAAATTACTATAGATAATAATTATAGTTAATATTTATTTAAACAACCTTCATCTAATCTCATTTATACAAGCTGAAATATCTAATACTAATTTGACATTTATTCTATATTACGTAAATAGTGTACAATATAAGTAACATGTAAAAAGTAATAAAATTTATGAAATAAATCCTAAAATTTTGAGGAAAGAAATTGTATAATATAGTTTAGATCCTTAATGTACTAGAAAAATAGCTTTATATATATTTTTATACTAAATTCACCAATGAGCACTATACTAAATATATGTATAATAATACAAATTATATAATAAGTAAATAAATAGTTATTTAAAAATCTAGAAATTCTATAAATATTTATTTTGAAAAATCAAGGGGTTTACAAAAAGTCTTATCTAGATAAGGATTAAGAAGAGTTTTAATTCCCCTTAGATTTTTCACTATTTAATTCAAATTGATTTAAAAGTAACTCAATCAAATATAATCCAATGTAGATAGAGACTAAGATTTATTTAAACCCAAATAGATAATTCTATTATTAAATTTAAACCAATACATTCATATCTAAATCCAAATCCTATTTAAATATAGATAAATTACACATTTAAATTAAACTATTTAATTTAGATCAATAAATCAAATCACAATTTAATTTATCACAAATATATCCAAAATATCTTTTTATAAAATTTGTATAATAATTAATTTCGAAAATTCTAACATATATTTTAAATATTAGTAGGAAATATCTTCAAAATACACTTTAAATAATTTAGGTAAAAATAATTTTGAAAATAAACATAAATATTTATATATTTAAAATACCTTCTTGCTAAATAAATTATTATAAATAATAAAAATAAATTTTGAAAATATACATGAAATAATTTTCATACGCTTTACACGAGTAGAATATTCACATAATCATGTTTTTCTAAATTACCACTTATTAAAATAAGATAGCCTTTTATAAATAACTAAAATAATAAGTTTTGGCAACCTCGATAAATACTTTTCACAACTTTTAATAAAAATAATTATTATATATATAATTTTGAAACCATTACCGATAATAAAATCAAAAACCATTTTTCTAAAAATATGTACCTCGCACATATTCGCACTCGACGAGTAAATACGAAAAAACGCAAATTTTCGTGCGACGTATAATACGACTATGCGACGTATAAATACAAAAAAAATTAGTACAAAAATATAGTTGAAATTTAGGAATTTTACATCCTACCCAACTTACAAGAATTTCGTCCTCGAAATTCAGAATAAGTAGGGGGTAAGAAGGCACAAGGGGTATATTGGTAATGACAATTCGACGAGTCCTTGGGCGAGGCAAGAAACAACATAAACAAGCATTAGAAAATCGTGATTTAGATAATAAATCACGAAATGGCTAATAAACGTAAAAGGAAAAGATTAAAAGTTTTAAGTGGATCCATATAAATAATTTAGAGACTTAAGATATGGTTTCTTGGTAGTAGATTGATGGCACGATTAGGAGAACGATTAGATTCACTCCTAATTGAAGTGATTAGGAAGTCATGATAGAAGGTCGAGGAAGGGACGAGTAGTTAAGACAAAGATATAGTCACATCGAGTGTTAATGGTCACAAGAGATGGGATAGCTAGAGAAAATTCAAGTACAGTGCTTTCGTCCTTCTAAAATAAGTGAAGGCAAAAGCAATATAGAGTTCAAAGACGATATTATCAAATACGAATATGTGGTTCAAAGGCGGTCGAATAATTCAAATAGAATTGTCAAGGCAATAGTGGATGAGATTCTAAGGGGTAAGTTTAACTATATCTCAACCACGTAGGATAATAGTGTGAAAGGCGAACCAAAGTGCACTATGTTGATCAGACCATCATGTACCGGTTCGAAATTAGACAATATGTTAGTGGGGCCCCCAATAAAATATATGTCCTTGAACAAACTTGAATAAAAAGTAAGCTTGCAAAAATTAGGTTATTTAGCAGCATTTGTCACGATGGTAAAAACATAGGCACGAGAGCGTAAGAGTGAAAGAAGGTAGAATTAGTTCAACTCCTTAAAATCTAAGTCTTGTCATGTGATTGTTCCTATACATTCATCCTACTATCTTTTATCTAAGGCTTGGTGGGATAGATAAGTTAGGTTCCTATAAAGGCTATAGTCTAAGTAGTCATGTTAATATGGGTCACAAGAAAAATAAATGTTAGGTCATGAGGTGTCTACCCAACTTACAAGAGTTAAACTAGTGGTATGATGGAACAATGGGACAAGTCTACCTAGTATGTATTACCTTTCTAACCAACATCAAGCACGAAAGAAGGATAAGAATTAACGGTAGAGGAATAAAAAAAAGATGCAAATCAAGGGATTCAAAATAGAATCGAGAAGGTCAAGTTTGTGGATGAGATCCTAGACTCTAATCCTATCCGCAGGCTTGCTTGGTACGGTAAAGTAACCAAACAATTTATCTTGACCTGCATGGGCCACCAGAAAAACATGTAATGCCCCAGTCCCAATATACGTAGGACTAAGTACGTAGACATGCCAGCTGTATACATACGAAGTACATGGGCCTTGTATGTATACATAAGCTGTAAAATGCAGCAAACCATAACTAAATAACCTCATCCACAAAATAAAAGAATAAAAGACAGCATATAATAAATTATCTTGGTACAATATGTTGGGTGGAGACACATCCACTACCAACCAAATAAAAGGAAGAAGTACATGATATATAAAATGCTAAGTAGAAGTCGCAAGGAGGAACCAAGTCACGTTATCTTCGAATAAATGAAGAAGACCACGATCCCGGCTAAGATACCTGCAGAAGACATAAACACACACCTGGGGAATAACCAGGTCCTCAGAAGGACGTAGCAAGATACAGGAAGAACAAGCTAATATAAATTGACAGAATAATAAAATAATATATAAAAGACTATCCTAGACACAAATATGCGAAGGAGATTCTAACTGCCTAATGTGCAATTTAGAGGACAACTTTCATGCGCATGGGTGGGATTTTAGGTTATGTGTACGTAACTGGCATCCAGTGATCCGTATCCGTCCGTAACGTCCAAAACGTCAGAGGGCATCTGCAAATAAATCGCCATAGTTCCATCAAAAGACTGTGGTTTACCTGTTTGGATTCCCATACGCACTAGCGACTGTCCTCCCCCAATATTTTCCATACTGACCAAGTCATGTCCATGATCCGCCCAGTTTTGTAACTGCTCGAGTCTCTATACCTTAATCGTAGCAGTTACGATCTATCCGTCACATGACAATAAAGATGGCCAGTCCATAAGTCATGCCCCTAACAAAATGTCTCAAACCGTGTAGTTTAGGTGTCATGGCCAAAGGACATATAAGAATGTCCTCCAACAAGAAGGTAGTCCACTAAAACTAAGTTAACATGCATATAGTAAAGTAACGACTAATAGAGTCGCTTGCACCCAAGTGTGGCTTGGACGCGCAATTTATAACAAATGAAACTAACAATATAAAACAAAGTTAATAAAACGAAAAATAAATAATATGATGGTAAATTAGCAAGGTATACTTGCCTGGGTCCTGAGCATTGTGGTGGCGAAGATCAGACAGGAAAGTAGGTGTGTAACACCCATATTCTGGATACGTATTTTGTCAAGCTTGCATGTATTTCAGACCTGTATTTATTTTCTCGGATTTTGGCATGTACTTGTAATTGGCTTGACTTGCAGATTTTGGTTCTCGTAATTGGGTTTTACATGACTTGGTTTTATTTGTGGAGGAGAATTGGTTTGGTTTAGCTTGGTTTGGTTTAAAATGCATTGGAGCACTTTAACCTACACTCCACCCTCAACACAACACAACTCACCCTCATTAAAACTCCACCTACTTTTCTCTCTCCTCTTTATTCTCTCATTTATTTCTCCATCTTCTTCTTCTTCCTTTCTCTACACAACACCATCACCCATAGGCAAGTGCACATTTCCACCACATGAGAACCACTTTTTATTTGTCCATTAGCTAGATTAGGCCATGGTAATCAACATTAGTGCTTGACATTTTGTGATTTGAAGTCTCCATTATTCTAGATCTAGGTTTTAACTATTTTCGGATTTACATGATTTTGATCTATTTTGGCTAAATTTTTGTGGGTTTTGATGCTTCCATGTGGAAGAGAATTCAATTTTACTCAAGTTAGAACTTTGAAAATCTAGATTTGGCTTTGATTTCACAAAGATATGAAAATTTGAATTCTTGGTGTTCGTCTCGGCCTGGAGTAGCAGCCTGCAGCCTGCGCTCTTTAGCGCAGTACTGGACTGCGCAGCCCCTATCGGCCTGCGCTCTTTAGCGCAGTGCCGACCACGTAGCTTGTCCTATGGTGAACTGCGCTCAGCCCCATGCGCCAACCATTCCTGCGCACTTCACCCTGCGCAGTTCACTCCTGCGCAGTCTGCTCATGCGCAATCCACCCCTGGCAGTTCACTCCTGTACAGTCTGCTCATGTGCAATCTACACCTGCACAGTTTACTCCTGCGCAGTCTGTTCATGCGCAATCTGACCCATACGCCATCTGCCCCTGTGCCCTGTGCCCCTGTGCACTTGGCACCTTGCGCAGCTGACACCCTGCGCAATCCAACCCCTGACCCCTTGCACAAACCATTGGCTCTTGGAGTTTTGGTTTTATTTCTTTAAGCTTGGCTCTTCTATAGCCCTGTATATTGATATTTTATTAGATATTTTACGCCCATTTTATATCCTTATGCCTTTTTGACATGAACTTGATTTTACTTAATATATTTGGAACGACTATTGTACATGGCTTGGTATGACAAGGAACTAGCATAACACGACAGTGACCCGTAGTGGTGCACTCCTGACATGACCAACCTGACATGATAGTGGCCCGTCGTGGCGCACTCCTGACAAGTACCCTGATATAATTTATCTTGATAACTTGATAGTGGCCCGTGGCGGCACACTCCTGACTTGACTTGACGTGTAACTTGACTTGACTTGATGCTGTTGCGACAGCTAACTTGACTCGTATAATCAACTTGACATCGTGGGTGTTCCTGCTTGCTTGCTTGTGCAATCCATTTGTCTTGTCTTGCATCATGTCTAGGACGTGACTCCCTGGTTTCCACGGTCAGGGATTCATACTGAATATGGATTAGGCTAATGACTAGATCAAACTATAGTTCATGGAGAATTTCTAGTCACAGGCAATCTCGTTATCTGGGCGCTCTTAATTGGACTTGTAGCTTGCCGACGAGTAGAGCACATTTCCAGCGCACTGTCATGTGTTGCACCCTCTAAGTCACCTAAGGGTATATCGTCTCCGGGACGATGTACCCAACCATACTCTCAACCCGCGGAAGGATAACTGGATGGTCTGCAGGGCTTGGGACTGGGAAATTCTCATTGCATCTTGATAGTAATTAGGCTTGTGATAACCCTAGTTAGTTAAGTAGTAAGCCGTAGTAATTGCTTGGCCGCTTGTGAATGGATGGAGTCCAGCCTTGTCTAAGTCATGTCTAGCCTCTGTACCTGGAACTCTTGTACATGATTGTTTTACTTATCTTAACAATAAATGGGTAGAGACAGAGTGCTGTTCAGGCGAATGGTTACAACCTTGGTCCTTGTCTGGTTTAAGGGTTGTAACCTGATTTCCCGAATGGTTCCACGTCCCTAGTCGTTTATTGTCCTGACGTGCTCTTTATTACTTGTACTTTTCTTTCATTTTCTTATGTTCAGATATGCTGGCTTTTGTTCTTATTTTGTGGCCTCCTTTGTGGTACTTGCTCTTTCTGGGGTTTGACCCAGCTGGTTTTGTGTGGCCAAATTTCGGAGCAGCACCCGAGGATCTACCGAACCTCCAGTCCGATGGTGGCGACTAGAAGGAACCCGGGCTATGAGTGGGTTTTCTATTTTGTTTCGCTCACTCTATTGTAAAATTATTCTTTTGAGACGTTTAGCCGACGAGCACCTGTTAGCTCGATGCACTTTTACTTACTGTCTGCCTACGGGCTGTAAACATGATTAACAAATCCTAGGGTTGATCATGTATGACTTAACTCTTGCTAGTCCTAGCATTTTGTACGACTAGTTTCATGATCAGCTGATATGTAATATTTGGGACACCTTTTATTTTATATTTGGTGGTCAAACATCTTGTAATTATATTATTTGCTTGAGATTGAGACAGTAGGCTTGACCTTAAGAGACTGTTGGCTTGTAGTAAACCCTCATATCTAGACAGCGGTGACCGTATAGTTGAGACGTATTCTATTTCAATATACGTAGCTGGCTATGTACGCCCCCGCTCTCCAGTATTCTGGTTCAGGGGCATGACATGGTTTAAGTGGTGGCCCATTCAGGTCTTGTCAATCAAGAAATGTGAGGTTTTACCGAATAGATGTCTCAATCAGTATTCGCCCTTGATCTCTGCCCGTATTTTCAAATCCCTAGAATTCTTGCCCTAATTACATGCTTGTATCGTTGATCTGTCCTGGTCCTTCCTCATTGTTTTCCCTGTGTCGTCTTCTTCAGCGGCACTGTACCTGACCCCGCCAATCAGCAAGGTGGAGCACCTCCCGCGGACCAGCAGCAACCTGGAGATCAAGCCCAGCATTCCTGAGTTGCCTCCCGAGTTATACCTCCTGGAGAAGAGCCTCCAGTTCAGCCTGTTCAGCCTGCTGAGCCGGATGATGGCCCCTTGGTAGGTCTCATAAGGGCCTTGATAACTTCTCAAGATCGCAGAGGAGACGCCTTGTACCAGACAGTGGCAGATGCTTTGACCAGAGGCGGTCATCCAGGGAACAGTGCGGCCAACAGCTTCAAGCGCTTGAACCCTTCCTTCTTCGACGGCAGCGAGGATGCGATTGCCGCGGACGCTTGGCTTCAGGATACCGAGGTGGTTCTGGAAGCAGCTAGGACACCTGAGAATGAGAAGGTGGCGATGGTACATCTGCAGTTGCTGGACTTAGCTCGCAGTTGGTGGGCGACGCAGGCCATGGGATTAATGGCACCCATTGCTTGGGCAGTGTTTAGAGAGAGATTCCAGACGAAGTATTTCGATGCTGTGGCTCGGTACGACCTGCAGACCAGATTTACCAACTTGAAGCAAGGAGGCAGAACAGTCGACGGTTATGCGACTGAGTTTTCTAGACTCAGTAGGTTTGCCCCCACCTTGGTGGCAACCGAGTTTGATAGGGCCCAGCGGTTCCAGCAAGGACTGCATTTGGAGATCTTGTTGGAAGTCGAGCAGTTCGAGCACCAGACATTCGATACAGTATTGAGAGCGGCTAGGAGGCATGAGTACACCTCCCAGCGGATCGTGGATAGGACCGGAGACAGGAAGCGGTCCCACAGTCAGATGCACCAATCATCAGCTCCAGCCCCAGCAGCTAGAAGTTTGACCGTTGGAACTCCGAGGCGGGCGGCCTCAGTAACATCGGTTCAGCATTCGACCCCGACATACCCGCAGCAGCAGAAGCAGAAGCAGACTTCCGCGATGGGATGTTCTCATTGCGGGAAGCCGGGCCATGTGGTGGCAGATTATCGTAGGGCGCAAGGATTGTGCCTAGCTTGTGGAGCGGAAGATCACAAGATAGGAGCCTGCCCGAATAGGGGTAGTTATTCCTCTTCCAACCTAACCAGTCTATCTGTTAGGGGACCAGCACCCATGCAGCAGCAGCAGTACCCAAGGCCATTGTTGCCTCAGGCCCAGGCATTTCAGCAGCAGTGTGCCCAGGCTCCAGTGCAGAGTAGGAAGAGAGGTTTCCAGCAGAGGGGACCCACAGCTAGAGGTCAGACCAAGATGATGGCTATGGAAGAAGAAGTTGCACCAGGTGAGGTAGTGGCAGGTACTATTCTCGTCAACTCCTTTCCATCTTCAGTATTATTTGATTCTGGTGCACCGCATTCATTCATGTCTGCACGATTTGTGACACGGATAGGATTGGAGCACGAGTCATTATCAGTGAGGCTCAATATACTTACTGGTAATGGTCTTGTGGGAGTAGATCGAGTGTTTTCTTCGTGTCGGATCGTAGTTAGCGGTAGAGAGTTCCCCGCTAGATTTATAGAATTCCCTATGGCAGACTATGATGTAGTCCTAGGCATGGATTGGTTGAGGAACCAGTATGCTAGGATAGACTGCCATGTTGGCAGAGTTGTTTTCAGCATTCCAGGAGAGCCAGAGTTTTCCTTTTCCAGAGGCGCGGTGGAGCCATCTTCTCCAGTATTACGGATGGCAATAGCAGCAGTACAGTTGCCCCGGATAGTTGAAGAATTTCCAGATATTTTCCCAGAGGAGCTTCCAGGGATGCTGCCAGAGCGGGAGATCGAGTTCACTATAGACTTAATCCCCGGGACAGCACCAGTATCAGAGAGAGTCTACAAAATGGCGCCTACAGAGTTGAAGATTTTGTACAAGATGATTGAAGAACTCAGGACCAAGGGATTCATTCGTGCAAGTGGATCGCCTTGGGGAGCCCCGATGCTTCTTGTGAAAAAGAAGGATGGTACGTCCAGGTTATGTGTAGATTATCGTACCCTGAACTCAGTGACAATCAAGAACAGATACCCTCTCCCGAGGATAGATGACTTGTTTGATCAACTCAGAGGGGCTTCAGTGTTTTCGAAGATAGACTTATGGTTAGGATACCACCAGATCAGAGTCAGAGAGCAGGATATCCCGAAGACAGCGTTTAGATCGAGGTATGGACATTGGGAGTTCCTTGTTATACCCTTTAGAGCAACCAATGCGCCGACCGTATTCATGGACCTCATGAATCGCATTTTCTTGCCTTACCTGGATCAGTTCGTGATCGTATTCCTAGATGATATCTTGGTCTACAGCAAGAGCGAAGCTGAGCATGAGCAGCATCTCAGAATCGTCCTTCAGACGCTTAGGGATCACCAGTTGTACGCCAAGTTCAGTAAATACGAGTTCTGGCTCGATCGCATTTCGTACTTGGGTCACATCATTACTCGAGGAGGAGTGGAAATGGATCCCCAGAAGATTGTGTCTATCGAGGCTTGGCCATCACCCAGCTCAGTGGCAGAGGTTCACAGCTTCCTTGGATTAGCCGGCTACTACCGACGGTTTGTATTAGATTTTGCAAGGATTTCAGCACCGATGACCCAGTTGACCCGTAAGGATGTACCGTTTGTTTGGACAGCAGAGTGTCAGGAATCATTTGAGAAGTTAAAGCGAGAATTGATAACGGCTTCCATTCTTACGCTTCCAGATGGGACCGGAGGATTCACAGTTTATTGCGATGCTTCAGGCAGAGGATTGGGATGTGTCTTGATGCAGCATGGGAAGGTAATATCTTATGCATCACGCCAACTTCATGACCATGAGAAGAGTTACCCGACCCACGACTTGGAGCTGGCAGCAGTAGTGTTTGCACTTAAATTATGGAGGTACTACTTGTACGGAGATAGAGTGGAGATATTTACTGATCACAAGAGCCTGAAGTATGTTTTCACCCAGAAGGACCTTAATATGCGGCAGAGAAGATGGCTTGAGCTATTGGTGGACTACGATGTAGATTTATAGTATCACCCAGGGAAGGCCAATGTAGTAGCAGATGCGTTAAGCCGGAGAGCCAAAGTTTATTTCCTAACGGCGCAACCAGAGTTATTGGCAGATTTTCAGAAGATGGGAGTTGAAGTGGTTCTTCCTTCCAACGTGGCATTGATGGCCAGCCTACAAGTTCAGTCCAGCATAGTTGAGAGGATCCGGACGGTGCAGTCTACAGATTCCAAGCTTCAGCGGCTCAGAGCAGAGTATGAGGCAGGAAGAAGGCCAGAGATGTGCATTCATTAAGATGGTACACTTCGGCACGGCACTCGTCTTTGTGTACCAGTGGAGATATCAGACAGGAAGTCATGGCAGAAGCTCACAGTTCGCAGTATTCTATTCATCCCGGAGGCACGAAGATGTACCGTGATATCCGTCAGCACTTCTGGTGGAATGGCATGAAGAGGGAGATAGCCCGGTTTATCTCTCGGTATTTGGTTTGCCAGCAGCTTAAAGCTGAACATCAGAGGTCCGCTGGACTTCTTCAGCCCTTGCCGATTCTAGAACGGAAGTGGGAGCATATGACCATGGATTTTGTGACTGGATTGCCTAGATCCCCAGCTGGTCGAGATGCTATTTGGGTTATAGTTGACAGGCTCACGAAGGTGGCTCATTTTCTTCCATTCAGAATTGGGCAGTCAACGGCTCAGTTGGCAGAGATGTACCTCAGGCAGATTGTCAAGCTTCACGGTGTACCAGTCAGCATTACCTCAGACAGGGATTCGAGGTTTACGTCACACTTTTGGCGTAGCTTGCAAGAGAGTTTGGGAACTCGTCTCCAGTTCAGTTCGGCATATCATCCGCAGACAGATGGTCAGTCAGAACGCACAATCCAGACTCTTGAAGACATATTAAGATCTTGTATACTTGACTTCGGTGGTTCATGGAAAGATCACCTGCATCTTGTAGAATTCTCGTACAACAATAGTTTCCAGGCCAGTATCCAGATGGCTCATTTCGAGGCTCTGTACGGTATAAAGTGCACATCCCTGCTAGCATGGGATGATGTTGGAGAGAGGCAGATGCTCGGTCCAGAAATGATTGCCCAGACAGTTGAAGTGGTCAGAAGGATCAGAGATCGTCTTCGAGTTGCCCAAGATCGCCAGCGGCATTGGGTCGATGCTCATCGACGTCCCTTGGAGTTTGCTATCGGCGACCATGTATTCCTTAGGATCTCGCCTAACCGCGGCGTCATTCGCTTTGGCGTGCGGGGAAAGCTTAGTCCTAGGTATATAAGGCCGTTCGACATCCTAGAGCGAGTAGGAGATGTATCCTATCGTCTTGCTCTTCCACCGTCGCTAAGTAAGGTGCATGATGTATTCCATGTGTCCCAATTATGACGGTATATCCCGGACCCAAGACATATCCTAGACCATTCGGAATTGTTTGTTGGTACCAACCTTTCGTACGAGGAGAGACCCGTGTCTATATTGGACCGGAGAGAGAAGATACTCAAGAACAAGACTATTAGTTTAGTCCGTGTTGCTTGGGGTCATCACTCTCTAGGTGAGTCAACGTGGGAGCGTGAGGATGATATCCGATCGCGATATCCCTACCTGTTTCACTCGTAAGGTGTAATGTCTTCCTTATGCCTTATGTTTTACATCCCTTGCTTGCATGTATGATTGTCTGATTGCTTGCCTGGTTATAGCATGCCTGTGATTAATATAGCTTGTCCTTGTCTCTCTAGCCTTTTAATTAAATTCCGAGGATAGAATTCTTTTAAGGTGGGTAGAGTTGTAACACCCATATTCTGGATACGTATTTTGTCAAGCTTGTATGTATTTCAGACCTGTATTTATTTTCTCGGATTTTGGCATGTACTTGTAATTGGCTTGACTTGCAGATTTTGGTTCTCGTAATTGGGTTTTACATGACTTAGTTTTATTTTGTGGAGGAGAATTGGTTTGGTTTAGCTTGGTTTGGTTTAAAATGCATTGGAGCACTTTAACCTACACTCCACCCTCAACACAACACAACTCACCCTCATTAAAACTCCACCTACTTTTCTCTCTCCTCTTTATTCTCTCATTTATTTCTCCATCTTCTTCTTCTTCCTTTCTCTACACAACACCATCACCCATAGGCAAGTACACCTTGCCACCACATGAGAACCACTTTTTATTTGTCCATTAGCTAGATTAGGCCATGGTGATCAACATTAGTGCTTGACATTTTGTGATTTGAAGTCTCCATTGTTCTAGATCTAAGTTTTAACTATTTTTGGATTTACATGATTTTGATCTATTTTGGTTGGATTTTTGTGGGTTTTGATGCTTCCATGTGGAAGAGAATTCAATTTTACTCAAGTTAGAACTTTGAAAATCTAGATTTGGCTTTGATTTCACAAAGATATAAAAATTTGAATTCTTGGTGTTCTTCTCGGCTTGGAGTAGCAGCCTGCAGCCTGCGCTCTTTAGCGCAGTGCTGGACTGCGCAGCCCCTCTCGGCCTGCGCTCTTTAGTGCAGTACCGACCGCGTAGCTTGCCCTATGGTGAACTGCGCTCAGCCCCATGCGCCAACCATTCTTGCGCACTTCACCCTGCGCAGTCTGCTCATGCGCAATCCACCCCTGCGCCGTTCACTTCTGTGCAGTCTGCTCATGCGCAATCCACCCCTGCGCAGTTCACTCTTGCGCAGTCTGTTCATGCACAATCTGACCCATGCGCCATCTGCCCCTGCGCCCTGTGCCCCTGCACACTTGGCACCCTGCGCAGCTGACACCCTGCGCAATCCAACCCCTGACCCCTTGTGCAAACCATTGGCTCTTGGAGTTTTGGTTTTATTTCTTTAAGCTTGGCTCTTCTATAGCCCTGTATATTAATATTTTATTAGATATTTTACGCCTATTTTATATCCTTACGTCTTTTTGACATAAACTTGATTTTACTTAATATGTTTGGAACGACTATTGTACATGGCTTGGTATGACAAGGAACTAGCATAACACGACAGTGACCCGTAGTGGTGCACTCCTGACATGACCAACCTGACATGATAGTGGCCCGTCGTGGCGCACTCCTGACAAGTACCCTGACATGATTTATCTTGATAACTTGATAGTGGCCCGTGGCGGCGCACTCCTGATTTGACTTGACTTGTAACTTGTAACTTGACTTGACTTGATGCTGTTGCGACAGCTAACTTGACTCGTATAATCAACTTGACACCGTGGGTGTTCCTGCTTGCTTGCTTGCTTGTGCAATCCACTTGTCTTGTCATGCATCATGTCTAGGACGTGACTCCCTGGTTCCCACGGTCATGGATTCATACTGAATATGGATTAGGCTAATGACTAGATCAAACTATAGTTCATGTAGAATTTCCAGTCACAGGCAATCTCGTTATCTGGGCGCTCTTAATTGGACTTGTAGCTTGCCGACGAGTAGAGCACATTTCCAGCGCACTGTCATGTGTTGCACCCTCTAAGTTACCTAAGGGTATATCGTCTCCGGGGCGATGTACCCAACCATACTCTCAACCCGCGGAAGGATAACTGGATGGTCTGCAGGGCTTGGGACTGGGAAATTCTCATTGCATCTTGATAGTAATTAGGCTTGTGATAACCCAAGTTAGTTAAGTAGTAAGCCGTAGTAATTGCTTGGCCGCTTGTGAATGGATGGAGTCCAGCCTTGTCTAAGTCATGTCTAGCCCCTGTACCTGGAACTCTTGTACATGATTGTTTTACTTATCTTAACAATAAATGGGTAGAGACAGAGTGCTGTTCAGGCGAATGGTTACAACCTCGGTCCTTGTCTGGTTTAAGGGTTATAACCTGGTTTTCCGAATGGTTCCACGTCCCTAGTCGTTTATTGTCCTGACGTGCTCTTTATTACTTGTATTTTTCTTTCATTTTTTTATGTTCTGATATGCTGGCTTTTGTTCTTATTTCATGGCCTCCTTTGTGGCACTTGCTCTTTCTGGGGTTTGACCCAGCTGGTTTTGTGTGGCCAGATTTCGGAGCAGCACCCGAGGATCTACCGAACCTCCAGCCTGATGGTGGCGACTAGAAGGAACCCGGGCTACGAGTGGGTTTTCTATTTCGTTTCGCTCACTCTATTGTAAAATTATTCTTTTGAGGCGTTTAGCCGACGAGCACCTGTTAGCTCGATGCACTTTTACTTACTGTCTGCCTACGGACTGTAAACATGATTAACAAATCCTAAGGTTGATCATGTATGACTTAACTCTTGCTAGTCCTAGCATTTTGTACGACTAGCTTCATGATCAGCTGATATGTAATATTTGGGACGCCTTTTATTGTATATTTGGTGGTTAAACATCTTGTAATTATATTATTTGCTTGAGATTGAGACAGCAGGCTTGACCTTAAGAGACTGTTGGCTTGTAGTAAACCCTCATATCTAGATAGCCGTGACCGTATAGTTGAGACGTATTCTATTTCAATATACGTAGCTGGCTATGTACGCCCCCGCTCTCCAGTATTCTGGTTCTGGGGCGTGACAAGGTGGAACAACGGCTGCTAAGGAACTAAGGTCCAAACAAACATCTCCGGATGCTAAAAATAGTCTATTATCTAATTATAATTATTACTATACCTATTAGATTTATTTAATAAATTCTATAATTAGGATATGGCATAGGTTTTCGTATTAACTTTCCGAAAAACTAAACGGATCGCATTTTCATTTTCGGAAACTCCCGAAATCGCAAAAATACTAAAACAAATTTATTTTTCGGACATCTAATACTCAAATAGTTTTACAGAAATCTACAGAACGAATTTTGTCTATTAAAATATGTTTTTGGAAACCTTACCTCGATACGCTTCTTTTAAAAAAAAACTAGAGGCGAAACGGAGTTCAGAGCTAGGAGATATCGTCGTTCCAAGTTGTTCTTGCTACTAAAAAGCGGTACTGAATTCTAATGACGAATTTTAGAGTTTCTATTGGACTAAAAATAATTTCGAATTATGGATGATAGAAGGGGGATGTATTGGATTTATATAGGTATTTATTTCAGATTTATCTCCTAAATTAGATAGGATTTGATTTAAATAAATTGGTGTTTGCTTTGTTAGGATAGGATATAGATAGAGATGTTTTCCAAGTAGAAGTAGGATTAGTATTAATTTAAAATATAGTTTATATTTATCTAAATTATCTATAACATTATTTAAAATTACTATAGATAATAACTATAGTTAATATTTATTTAAACAACCTTCATCTAATCTCTTTTATACAAGCTGAAATATTGTCACTTCCCATTCCCAGAATACGTATTTTTAAAATACATGTACTGTTTAAATGTAAATATTTTATATTTATCATGTATTGCTCTGTATTTAAATCCCTTTAATTTCATGTTAATTAATTTTCTGCAATTTTATTTCTGTACTTTACTGTCTGCTTTCATACTCTGCTTTAGCTTTGCTATGGATTCGGCTCAGATTGGTTTAATTATGTTGGTTCATCATGAACCGAAATAAACCCCCACCTACCACCACTCCTTCATTTAAAACCCATCCCCTTTCTCTCTCTTCATTACTTCACTATTACTCTTCTTCTTCCTCATAACTCTCCCACCAACCTAGGAGAGCAAGACAAGTGCCAACTTGCTTCTTGATGGATCCCCATTATTATTGTTCCATCATCTTCCTTATTTGATTCTAAGTCTCTTTAGTGCTTGGCATTTTCAATTTCTATGGCTAAATTCTTCTAGATCTAAGTTATAGTATTTTCGGATTTCCGGGGTTTTGATCTATTTAACATTGTTATTTCCAAGTTTTGATGGTTCCATGTTGTAGAGAATTTCGTTCTACCCTATTTTGACCTATGGAAGTCCAAATTTGGACTTACAGTGAAGGTTTTATGGAGCTTGGAAGGGGTCCATGACCATCCTTCTCAGGTTTTCCTGAGAAGATGGGTCTCTCATTTCTCAGCCGCATGAGAATCTTATTTCTCAGCCGCATGGATTATTTATTTCCCAATCTCATTTCACAGCCGCATGAGAATCTCATTTCTCAACCGCATGGATTAATTATTTTTCAATCTCATTTCTCAGCCGCATGGATTATTTATTTCCCAATCTCATTTCACAGCCGCATGAGAATCTCATTTCTCAGCCGCATGGATTAATTATTTCCCAATCTCATTTCTCAGCCGCATGGATTATTTATTTCCCAATCTCATTTCACAGCCGCATGAGAATCTCATTTCTCAGCCGCATGGATTATTTATTTCCCAATCTCATTTCACAGCCGCATGAGAATCTCATTTCTCAGCCGCATGGATTAATTATTTCCCAATCTCATTTCTCAGCCGCATGGATTATTTATTTCCTAATCTCATTTCACAGCCGCATGAGAATCTCATTTCTCAGCCGCATGGATTAATTATTTCCCAATCTCATTTCTCAGCCGCATGGATTAATTATTTACCAATCTCATTTCTCAGCCGCATGGATTAATTATTTCCCAATCATTTCCCACAGCCGCATGGATTAATTATTTCCCACAGCCGCATGGATTATTTATTTTCCGATCATTATTTATCTCCCAATTTTATTTTCCGAATTTGGCATTAATTAACATTGATTGTTATCTTGATTTATTATTGATCATGCGTTCCTAGATGGAACTAAGAGACTGGCTAGTCGTCTTATTGAATTAAATGGAATGAGACACGTTCATATTTGCAATCGATTGGCCAATCCCGAATATTGACATATAGATACATGCAGGCTACAATTATTTATTTTCTTACAAAAACCAGCATGTGTACTTTATGGTCAAGGCATGATTACTCCGTGGTTAGATTTGATTGTTGTATCACGCTATGTAAGACCTACAACATAGCCGCACGGGTATCGTTGTAGAGTTGCGCATATCGTACCCCGTACAAAAGTACTCATTTGAATGACCATGATCCACGGTATAGGATTTTGCTTAACGTAGAGACTATTAAGTTAAATAAAATAATGATGACATGGAGAGAATGGATTCCCGAGTTCTTACATGGCAGCCCCCTTGGGACGAGTAGTACCCGACGGGCCGGCTGGTTCCCACAGATACTGTAAATCTGCCACACGGGCAGGGAACAGTATCTGCTTTTATTATTATTGTATATTGTATATCGACGGGCGTCCTGCTAGGACTCGTCTAATTCAAGCATGGTGCACATGATTGACTGGATAGACTAGCCTTGCTCGCACATAGTAAGAACTGAGGAATCCCTAATTGCATAATTCCAGGATAACTTGGGACTCACATTAGCAAGCCGTAGTAGTTGATTGGCCGTTCAAGATGATTTGTTTGTGTACTGCACTACTCTGTTACCTAACTGGGATGATCAGAATGTCAGGACATGACGGGCCAACTTCTGTCCTTGTTTGGTTGGGAGGTTGGTTCGAAGTGTCGTGATGTGATGTGAATCCTAGTGGAAAGCAGAGATCTATTATCATCATATTCTTTTACTTACTGGTTTAGTCCTTCATATCGTCCTTCCTTGTGGTACTTGCTATTAGAGGTCTAACCTCTCTGGTTTTGCATGGCCAGATTTAGAGTCGGTCCCCGAGGATCCAGCTTACTTCCACCTCTAAGATGGTCAATACTAGAGGAATGATCGCAGGAGGACTCGAGTGGGTCCCTTACTTCACCGCTCGTTTTGTTATTTACCTTATACTTAGCCGTTTGGCACCGACATGTTAGTCGGATTGTCTTGTACTTACTTTTGCATACTTGTAATTAAGTCAGACTGCAGCTGATAACAATTGTGCACACTTTACTATACCATCTGGCTATGTTTTGTAAAGCCAGATCTCAAGAACATTTTGACTGAGCGTTTGGGATGCCTTACTGCTTCATCTTACATGTTCTTTATTACTGTTTCTTATTTGAATGATTGAGACAATAGATGTGAAGTGACCATAGAAAGACTTTCATGTAGTATGCACCCCCTCGTCTGGTTAGACAGCATTGATCGTATTATACGGTATTCATCTACCCGTAATACGTAGCTGGCTGAGTCATTCCCCCGCTCTCCAGTATTCTGGTTCTGGGGCGTGACAAATTTCTAATACTAATTTGACATTTATTCTATATTATGTAAATAGTGTACAATATAAGTAACATGTAAAAAGTAATAAAATTTATGAAATAAATCCTAAAATTTTGAGGAAAGAAATTGTATAATATAGTTTAGATCCTTAATGTACTAGAAAAATAGCTTTATATATATTTTTATACTAAATTCACCAATGAGCACTATACTAAATATATGTAAAATAATACAAATTACATAATAAGTCAATAAATAGTTATTTAAAAATCTAGAAATTCTATAAATATTTATTTTGAAAAATCAAGGGGTTTACAAAAGTCTTATCTAGATAAGGATTAAGAAGAGTTTTAATTCCCCTTAGATTTTTCACTATTTAATTCAAATTGATTTAAAAGTAACTCAATCAAATATAATCCAATGTAGATAGAGACTAGGATTTATTTAAACCCAAATAGATAATTCTATTATTAAATTTAAAGCAATACATTCATATCTAAATCCAAATCCTATTTAAATATAGATAAATTACACATTTAAATTAAATTATTTAATTTAGATCAATAAATCAAATCACAATTTAATTTATCACAAATATATCCAAAATATCTTTTTATAAAATTTATATAATAATTAATTTCGAAAATTCTAATATATATTTTAAATATTAGTAGGAAATATCTTCAAAATACCCTTTAAATAATTTAGGTAAAAATCATTTTGAAAATAAACATAAATATTTATATATTTAAAATACCTTCTTGCTAAATAAATTATTATAAATAATAAAAATAAATTTTGAAAATATACATGAAATAATTTTCATGCGCTTTACACGAGTAGAATATTCACATAATCTAGTTTTTCTAAATTATCACTTATTAAAATAAGATAGTCTTTTATAAATGACTAAAATAATAAGTTTTGGCAACCTCGATAGATACTTTTCACAACTTTTAATAAAAATAATTATTATATATATAATTTTGAAATCATTACCGATAATAAAGTCAAAAACCATTTTTCTAAAAATATGTACATCGCATATATTCGCACTCGACGAGTAAATGCGGAAAAAATGCAAATTTTCGCGCGACGTACAATACGACTATGCGACGTATAAATACAAAAAAAATTAGTAGAACACTATAGTAGAAATTTAGGGATTTTACATATGCAACATCTAAATGTTCAATTAATTTTGTCTTTTGTCTAGCATCAGATCTTTACATGTATAGAAGATTTAAAACTGTCTATATAATGACATACTCTTCCCATTTTTCTTGGTCTCTCAGGAACTATATGGAAAATGAAGATGTATGGAAAATAAAGATTATGGAAACTGCATACTTTGCTCCAGCAGGGTTTACTACATATCTTGATTTTATTTGTATAATTTTCAGTTTTGGATGTTTAAGATGTATGAACACTACAAACTTTGGTTGGATATGTTTGTGGTTGGAAAAGTGTTAGATGTTTGTGGTTGGACGTGTTGGATGTATTTGAAGTTTGTGATGTATGGACAATATACAGTTTATTAATATAAAAATTAGATTTTGTACTTATTTGATGTATGTATATCTTCTGGATTATTGATATTATGTGTGTGTTCGATTCATATAATATAATTGTAAATGAAATTTTTGCTATACAAAATTTAGCTTCTCTTGACGGTTATAAAATGTCAACAATTAACTCAATTCTACTGCAAGATGTCCTTTTTTGACGGCTAATAGCTATCATCTAGGCCGAAGTCAAGAAAAGTTTTTGCCTATATTGACGGTTTCTAAAAACTGCTATCTTGACGGCTAAAAACAGTCAAGAAAATAACTTAATATGACGGCAAAAAACCGTCAAGAAAAGCCATGCCAGAGACCGTCAAGAAATTGGGAGGGGGTCTTTTCTTGACTCCGGCCTAGTTGACGGATCTGCAACGATCAAGATACCATTTCCTTGACGAGGAAAAACCGTCAAAAAAAGCCTTTATTCTTGTAGTGATGGTAAAATTGTTGAGCAGGTGACCAAGAGCAACACACGCAAAGTGTACAATAGACCATCACGTACACTCTTGAAAGTATCCTTTCTCTTAGAATGCTTGTCCACCTAGAAATGGCCTGTCATTAAACCGCTTTGCTCAGGGGTTAAAACCCATTTCATGCACCGTTTCTCGGTGAAGCAGAAGAAAAACGAGAGCAAAAGGTGCCGATCGACTGACGGAACATACAAAAGGAGACCGTTGTTCTCAAAATACCAATCCTTCTTTATATTTAGGAGGTTGGTCTCTTTCAAAATTAGCTGATCACCGAACCGGAATTAAGGCTTTAGCATCTCGACGACATCAGAGGGGAGAGACAACTTGCCTCGGTCCATCATAGACAGAATTTGGGATGCTGTTGATCCCGTATCATAGCCAGACGCTCTTTCGATTGGCCTTTGGCAATCAACTTCTTAGCAGGATTGACAAGCGTCTCGTCGATATTTATGCCGAGTGAACAGAGTGATGGGTCAAAAAGGATCTCCTCAAAAAGAGGCAAAGCCACGAAAACTACACATGAACAAAATAAGAGAGGAAAATATGTCTTTTTTCTACAGGAAATATAATAGTCTGACTCTATCTAGTGGTACTACGTGTCAGCAAGCAGGCATCCACGCAGGCACTATGTAAGTTTTACTGCATGTCAGCAAGTAGGTATTCGCACAGGCACTACGTAAGTTATAAAACATGTCAGTAAGCAAGCATCCGCGCAGGCACTATGTAAGTTGCCCTGCGCGCAAGCACTCCATAAGTGGCACTATACGCAGACACTATTCGTGACTCTGTGCGTCAGCAAGAAACCTCAACACATCTTACAGTCATTACTTCGTAAAAGTAACAACCTTACGCATCAGTTAAGGAAGCTTCAGCACATCTTCGGGACACTGCTCCGAGGAGTGGTACCCATGCACATCAGTAAAAAGAAGCTTTAGCACATCTTCAAGATGCTACTTTGAGGGGTAAACGCTCATGTGCATCTGCCAATTAGGTTGTCGATGTTCATCGAACACCTACTCGCAACAGACGACAGCACGTCTCCGTGCACTTCAGCGCAAATGGCCAAAGAGTCGTCGACAACTTCTGACGCTGGTTGCATCCTTCTGGCCTTTCTCATGCTTGCCGTAGCCACCTTGGTAGCCTTGGGAACTTATGACTTCTTGGAAGCCATAGTAGGAAGGCTAGGGTTTTGGAAGGAAGAAGAAAGCTCTGAGAAAAAAAAGGGTTAGTTGAAAGAGAGCACAGATGGCAGAAAAGCTCTTTCTCTCCAAGAAAAACTCTACTTATAGAGTGACGCCATGTTAGCGTATGAAGACAAAAACCCTTCGTTTTGAAGAAACTCTTCGAACATTGTGGGAGGTAAAGCGAGATCATAATTGGTTTTAAATCCTAAAAATGAGGAGCTATCATTACGTTTAAATGAAACGACGGCTCAAAATTATTAATGCTGACGGCTAAGCATGATGCCAGCCTGTCAGCTATTCGTTATGTATTCACGATGACGTGTCATTTCATAATTTTGTTCAAAGTGTTCCAAAATTGTTCAAGTTTGAAAACTTTAAAGGGGGTCATGTAGAAGCATGAAAAAGCGCAAAAGACGTCAGAAGAACAGGAGACCCATAAAACTCTGCACTTCAAAACTCAGATAGTGCATAAAGAAAAGTTGTTTATTAAAATCATGTTTACAAAAGATCTATTACAGACTCTTTATGGTTATATATAAAGACTAAAGACTAAAGTACAAACTACAAAATGTGCGGTCTTCAATATCGCACAATCTTCAGCAACGTGCAGACCTAAAAAATACAGCAGTGTCAGATCGAATCAATTCCGCGTCAGAGCGAGCCACTTTATAGTCAGATGTTGAGGAACTCCAATGTGGCTAATGAAGCAGCTATTGGCCCGAGCAAGAACGCAGCTTCTACGCGAAGCTCACAACACTACCTGTGGCTCTTCCAGCATAACCGGGTGCGCAGCTCCTCCTACTATAATATGGCTAATAAAACCATTGTTGAGCATGATAGAGCACAAGTTGTGGCTCTTTAGATTGGCAATCAATCCAAACTCGGTAGCTTGTACCTCGAAGACCTCCAAGATGTTGTTCAGGTTCGAACCCGTTATGCTAAATATTCAAGTGCATCTCGAAACTCTGTAGTTGTTCTTCTACAAGACTACAGCTTCTACGAATGAAAAGATCTACAACCAACAGCCGACTTATGCAAGGCCTATGCCGTCCAAAGCTAAGTCGGGGTCGAGCATGATAGGAAAATGACTGGAAACTATAAGCAAGGTCTCACCTATTTTTTTATATAGGTTGTGTGGTCCAACCCATATGTCACGTGGCAGTCGGTCAAAAAGCTTCGGAGTAATGGGATGAACCCAGGACTAAGTACAATGAATCTCAATTAATATATTCATTTGACTTAGCTTTTAGTCACCGCTCCTCGAGCCCGCTAAAATGGCGGCAATTAAAGGAGTGTTGACTCAGCTATTCAAAAACAATTATTAAATTTTTAAGAGCACATTGACTTAGACGCTTTGTAAAAGCGCAGCTCTCTTAATATCCTAAAAGTGCAGCCCTTTGCGGCACCTTCATTGGTCTCTCAGTATCCCAGAAGCACAGCTCCTTCATTTCAACCAAGAAGAGTAGCCCTTTCACGGCTCCTTTATTGGTCTCAGTTTCTTAGAAGCGTAGCTCCTTCAGTTCAACCCAGAAGTGCAGCCCTTTCATGGCTCCTTCCTTGGTCTTTCAGTATCCCAGAAGTACAGTTCCTTCAGTTCAACCAAGAAGCGCAGCCCTTTCATGGATCCTCCATTGGTCTCAGTGTCCTAGAAGCATAGTTCCTTCAGTTCAACCCAGAAGCACAGCAATTTCATGGCTCCTTCATTGGTCTTAGTGTCCTAGAAGTGCAACTCCTTCAGTTCAACCAAGAAGTGCTATAATAAAAAAGGAAAGATTGTTAGCCCAATGATTACATCGTGTTTTTGAATATGGCTAATCAATTAAGTTTAACTTAACGATGTCACTAATATTCATATACTCACTATCATGTTGCTATTTAAACATAGCATTGTCCTAATTGTTCTATATCATATTGCTATAATTGTATCGTACTGTAACATATTATTTTGCTCGTCTAACATGTATTTGTAGACATGTAGTAAGCATGATCAAACATGATCAAACTAGGACATATGCAATGGAAAATTAATGATGGGCCAAAGACGATGTCATACAAGAAGATTTCTCTAAACCGCCTAGCGACCTATCCGGGGCCTCGCATCGGAGGTTCCGCTGCTCGGTCAGCATTGTCCTAAAGGTATTCAAATTTCAATATCTGTTTATATTTGGATGACCGCTGTCAAGGAAAAAGATGTCTTCGGGTCTGCTCAAATATCAGAAGAAAGCCATCACCAAAGAGCTCTTGGTTTTCCTATCTTGTACTTAGTCTATAATCTTTCAAATTATTGAGTCTAGGAACATGTATGTTGAGTCGTACTGAGTCATCTCAACCCCTAAACTTACTTCTCCAAGCTCCACCATACAAAACAAAACAATCCCTGAACTAAACCAAACCACTCTAGCTCATATAGAGCTTCTGGTCTGAGGCAGACATAATTTATACTGATCTCTGCCTTAGGCAGAACTCGACCTGAACTCTGCCCCCTAAATTTTAGGAACCTAATTTTTAGGAACACCCTGCTAGAAGCTGTCCAACGTTCAAATTTTTGAATATTTGGGACAGAATTTTGGCCGAATTCTGCCTCCCCAGACTAGTATAAATAGGGCTTGAATTCTCTTATTTCAAATTGTCTCTCACTCTCATCTTCTATGCCTTATATGCTCTAAGCCTTACTCTTCCAATCTACTAGCCACAAAACTTTCTAAGCCCCAAGGTGCTCAAGTGCGATTCAACTAGAAGTTCTGTGCAAGAGTTGAAAAGAAGTCACTTGGACAATTCCAAGTTTTGCCTCTATGAAGTTGTAAGAAGTTGGCGTGCTCTTCTGAGTAAAGGCACGTATGTGTACCCTATTTCACAAATAGTGGATTTCAATCATGAGCGAGAGTTCTCAGGCCTGGACTAGTCCTCTACGAAGGAAATCAGGTTAAATCGCAATGTTTGCATGTGTAAAACCCCCAATTCGTACTCTTATTCGACTATCGTGACTTTCTAATCGTCTGGAAACCTTAGAATGATTCCAATCATACTCTTATTCGTGCTCTCAACCTAGATGATTGGTATACCATTTTCTCTCAATGAACCATATCTCCCAAGCCCCTAAATTATTCACTTTGATCTACTCGATTTCCTGTTATCATGATTTATTTACCTTAGTTAGCGATTTTCGTTCAATACCATATCTATGATTTATTTTTTTCGTTATCAAAATCACGACTTTCTAAATACAAGTTTGTGTTAAATGACGTCCATGATTTGATCGTATCGATATACCCTTGTACATTCTCAATCCCCCTAATCATTCTTAATTTCGAGGACGAAATTCTTGTAAGTGGGTTGGAAATAAAACCCCTAAATTTTTACTATGATTTTAAAATTTTATTTGGTATTGATTTTTTTTTCGAATTTGAACGTCGCGCGCAAAATTTTATTTTTCATATTTGCTCGTCGAGTGCGAATATGTACGAGGTACATATTTTGAAAATGCTTTATTTATGGATTTTAGAAAACATACAGTTCATTTCAATATTAGTATAGTAAATATTTTATTTTGTTTGAAATAGAAATTTTTGTCGCACTAGTGACAATTTTTATTTAATTATATCGATTTCAAAAATAATATATACATAGACATTTTTACTAGTTGAATGCGCAGTACACGAAATTTGATTCGTGTAGATGATTTAAATTTTCAAAATTTATTTTATTATTAACTATCTTAATTTTACTACAAAAGGTATTTTGAAGTATTATTCATAATTTCGACATTTTCATTATTTATTATACAAAGAGTAATTCCAAATATTTTCTATCAATATTTAAAAATATTTATTTTGATTTTCGAAATTAATATTGTAGCATATTTTTTAAGTTAACAAAAGTTAATTTTAAACTAGTTTATCACAAATAAATTGGATGGCGATTTTATTAAATAAATTATATATAGATTTTTGAATAAGATTAAATAATTATTCGATATTATCTAGATTTAAAATTGATACAGATTTGAATGAAATTATTTTAATTCAATTTTGATTAAATAAATGAATTATCTATTTGGGTTCAATCCATATCTACTAAGGATTTCCTCAACCCTATATATAGGGGAGCTTCCGATTGAGTTCTCCATAATATTATTCGACAAATAAATCCCACCCACGTGCATCGTGTCCATGTTCCCCATCCAGAATCTTATTCCATAATTTACACATACATTATTTTCTTCCATGTCGGACACCCCCAACACAATCAAATTTCTATCACTACCCTCACCATCTCTAATACCGCCACAGCCACCACCACCAGGGCCCGACCTCATGGCCGAACCACCCTCACCATCTCCAATACCGCCACTGCCACCATCACCAGGTCCCGACCCCATGGCCGAACTACCCTCACCATCTCCAATACCGCCACTGCTACCACCACTAGGGCCCGACCTCATGGCCGAACCACCCTCACCATCTCTAATACTGCCACTGCTACCATCACTAGGGCCCGACCCCATGACCAAACCATCCACACCATCCTGACTAGACTTTCTGACCTCTGCTCACCCCCGACTCATCACCACCACCACCAACATCATCGTCCACCATCACCCCCACCGTCAGCCGAAGTCGCGGCCGCCCACGCTGGCCCCATCGGCCATCGCCATCACCGTCTCCTAAATTTCTCAAACCACCACCGCCGTGGCCGACAACTCCAAACCCAAACCGACAAAAAAACACATGCACCACCACCACCAACTCACCTTACCGCCGAGCACCACCTTCCTGTGCCTCCGTCTATGCGAGCGCCGCCTCCATGCGCCTCCGCCTCCGCAAGCGCAGCCCCCCTCACGCCGGAGCGGTCGCCTACCGCCGACCAGTGACCCTCTTCTCCTCCGTCCGTCCCCCTCTTCTCCCTTGCTCTCTCTCTCATCCTCAAATCTCCTCTTCCCCCTCTTCCTTTCCCCACTTCCATTTTTTTCTTTCAACTAAACTCTCTCTTTTGAGAGTTAATGGAGAGCCTCTCATTATGTTCTTTTATTATTATTTTCTTTTCTCTTTCTTTTTTTCTTTTTATTATTATCATGATTTCAATTTTTGTAATACAGTAACAAGTAACGAATGTTTCTCTTATATTATAGTAAAAATAATAATAATAATAATAAGATTGTATAATATATTTTTTCGAAAGTTATTATTATTTCTGTATAAAAACTGAATATATTTACTTGGGCTTGACCCTACCCTTATTTTCTAATGGATCTTTGAATCCCTAAAATAAAAAAAACTAATTATTTCTATTTTCCACCTATTTTAACATTTAGCCTTGTCCTAAAAATGATTTTTGATTCTATTATAGTTTTACTAATAAAAACATAGTTTCTATCTACAAATGCCTATTTTGACAAAACGATTTTTTTAAAATTTTCAAGTATTTATCCAAGGTATATTTTGACTAATAAGAATACATTTTCAAATAATATAAAAATATTTACTAAAATTCGTATATAATTCTCCAAATATCTTCAATTATCTCATGTCCACGACTAGACCCCTTTTTTCTATTCCCTCGCAAATTTTGTACATCTTCCTATCGACCCTAGCTAATATGACCATTCTAGATCCAATAGAACAGTCCGTTCCCCCATCAGAGGATGTCTTACAACTTCGAAATCATAGTCAGTGCCACCTTTATCGTCGTACCACACCAGGCGACCCCACCAGGCAAGTATACCTTGCTATCACTACAAGAAAAATGATGATTCATGACGGTTTATAAGTTGACGGTCGTCGGAAACCGTCAACAATAGGGTTTATCTTGACGGTTTTAGGCTTATGTCAAGAGATGGTATTTTTTTGTTACTTTAGCTCATTTATAGCGTGTATGTTGACGGTTTCGAGGTATCCGTCAAGAAATAGCATCTTTTATATTGACGTTTTGATAATAACCGTTAACTATTGTGTATGCAGGAAAGTTGCCGCGGTTTTTTCATTTGCCATTATGGTAATTATATCAAAGTCTTTAAAATTAATAACGTTCTTCCACAAAATTTTTTAAGGCTCATAAGAACCAAACTCTCGACTTCTCTCTCCCGCCGCTCTGTCAGAAACCCTCGTCTCCCCCTCCCTCCGAAACCCTCGTCTCTCCCCCTCTCCGAAACCCTCGTCTTCTTCTTACTCCCACCAATCCAAGCCATGTGTATAGAAATCCCCCAAACCAGAACACTAATCCTATTTTTTTGATCACAAACCCTAACCCTAATTTATTTATTCTTTCCTTTTTGCAAGTCCTCCGAGCTACTCGAGATTCACCTACGCCGCCGCCGCCATCCTCCGGAGGCTAACTACGACTACATCGTGGTTGGTGGCAGCACCGTCGGCTGCCCCCTCGCCGTCACCCTCTCCTTCTGCCACCGCGTCCTCCTCCTCGAGCGCGGCGACACCCCCGTGGACTTTCCCTCCCTCCGCTCCTTTGACGACTTCCTCCTGTCCCTCTCCTCCGACCTGGCCGACCCCGAGTCCCCCACTCATTCCTTCGTCTCCGAGGACGGTGTCGCCAACGCCGGTGGTTGCGTCCTTGGTGGCTCCTCCGCGTCCTCAGTGTTTCCCTCTCTCTCTCGATGCCTTTTGGTATTTCTTGAATTTGTATATGAAATAATTTATTTAGATTTTTGCTTCTTTTAGATGATGCACATACGAAACATATTCTGACGTCTTGTGTATTATGTTGTGTCCGTACTGTATCGGATACACCAACACGGATCTGACGCACCATTATTGGAGTTTTCTTTCTTATGGCCATAATGTTGTCCATGCTGAAATAGAGTAGATCAATATGAGACGATAAGAATTGGTAGGCACAAAACTTCCAATAGCTCTAGTAGAAAATCAATTTGAAATCTCAAATTATTTTAAAACAGAGGTTTCTTCTGAAATCACAATAAACTTAACGTGGATGAGTGTGTCAATAGTACTGATGTCTTAAATAATCAAATTAATCCCACTATGATGAAAGCATTTTATCTGATTGTTATAAACTACACTCAGTAGAGTGCACTTCACGAAGTAATTATCCTGGCATAAATCCTGATGCTGTTGTGCACATTCTTGCATTATAATGTTAACTGACAAGGTCATGTAATTTGAGTCTGTGACAATTGTCACCACCTAAAACAACACAATATGTTATCCATCGTCAGAAAACAAAATGTTCTTCTGGATCAATAGAAATGAACTTATCTATCTTATAAGGGTTTATTTATTCCATTTTCTTTTATATTACTTTTTCTTAGGAATGGCCATCTGTAACCTTTATGTCTTTCAAGTGCTCTTTTATTCTTTAAATGATTTCTCTTCATATGCAAGAATCTGAAATAAGAACTGCTGAAAAATGTATAAATCTTGCTTGATGGTTACTAGAAAGGTATGTTGCCAATTGAAGGGTGATTTTGTGTTATTATTTATTAACAAAATCCGGAGTACCAATCTCAATCCTTCTGTCATTCTAACATAAGATCAAAATAACCACTTCAAGTTATTTAACTTATTTTGTGCTTGATTGTGTGGGGTGTGTATGTTTGTGCTCAGGAAAAGGGGGTTGTTATTCTTTCCCGTGTGCTTCCTCTTCAAGAGTTAGATGCTCTCTCTGATATATAATTATATAATTAAAAAGTAGTAAGTTGACTCTTGTTCTTTATTCATAATACACAATGATTATGGTTATGCTCCACAATTTTAAACTATGTAATTAACTCAACAATTATATTTCTCATTGCACTTGTTACTGCATTTTTTAGAGTAGCAAGTCCACCTTTTAGTGCCAATGAGTAAACATAAAAGAAATAATTGAAGGGAGTATTTGATTCACAAATAATCAAATTACCTTCTGAGGATGTTTTTGATAAAATATTTGGTCATAGTGTAATGGGAAAAAATAAGGTGTTTAATGTAATAGTTTGAATTTGGATGATTTTTTAAAATATATTGAAGGACATGCCTATAAACTAAGCTTACTAATAACCATTTCTAATAGAAGGGCAAAATGGTCTTTTACATAGATTTGGTCTCTCGTTGGCAGCTGATGTCTTAGACTCTTAGCTTCTATTAAAGAGGTGATTACAGAAGTGATTGCAATAGAAAATAACATCAGAAAGCATTTTAGAAGCCTAAGGAGTAGCTTTCCTGTAAACATTCTTGTTTATATTTTCAAGCAGCAGTACAAAAATAGCCACTAGAATAAAGAACAAGTGATATTAGTGGGATTACTCCAAAAGAAAATATTCAAAATAACCTTCGACCATAATAATGAAGAATATACATATCCTGTGTTTTTTACCCAACATGGAGTGATTCAGAGTATTTCGAACCAGCATATTCTGTCTTGAATCACCCTTCTTCAAGATATTAGCTATAACAGAAGCATACCTTGGAGCTTCTGACAAAGATCGCACGACTGAATATCCTGTTTGTATTGATAACAAGTAGTGAATGTAATTCATATTCAAACGAAAAGTGTTAAATTTGAATGACCAGGATTTTCATACCTGTGGCTGGATGAACCATGCTGGCTGCAGCACCAAAAGCAAGGTTCTTCTGTTGAGTGTTTGGTAAAGTTAAGTTTATTGCGTTTATTGTGATTTCAGAAGAACCCTGGAACATCTGTTTCAAAATAATTTGAGATTTCAAATTGATTTTCTACTAGAGCTATTGGAAGTTTTGTGCATACCGATTCTTATCGTCTAATATTGATCTACTCTGTTTCAGCATGGACAACAGCATGGACAACATTATGGTATTTCTTGAATTTTTATATGAAACAATCTGTATGAAGCTTTCTTGAACTCTTCACTAGGCTATGTATGAAGCTTTCTTCTCCTTTACAAGGAAAGGAAGATTAATGAAAATAAGAAACTAGAGGCAGCAGTAGGTGAAGCCTAGAAGGAACAGGATGAGGAACATAATCTCCAGCAACACTGACCCATACTTGAACTCTTCACTAACCTCCCATGTTTCTCATTAACAAGTATCTTGTTAAAATTAGAGACTATAATTTGTACTGCAAATGTCTTTTGGTACATCGTACAACTTTTTAGTTTAAGATATGATTCAAGTTGAAGATATTCCCTCATGATATAACTTTTAAAATATGTTTGGCTTCCTGAAAAGCTATAATTTGAAGGAAGACGACTCTTATATATAACTTGTGTGCCTTCATATGTTTTACTTTTTGAATGCAAGCTATTCATTTCATTTGAAGCAATTTTTATATTTGGTGAACTCTCAGTTGGATTTTTATCATCTTCTTCATCAGGCTGAACTACTACATATACACCATCTCCATGTTTTAATGTATTAGGCACTTTTTTTAATATTTTTGTAACTACCTTTATTGTTCATGTTGAAGGTTGTTGATTATCGTGTCTGCGGTGGCCTAAATTTTGCCCTTCATTTTGCATTTATAGAGTTCATTGATGAAGGTAAACTTTTATAATTCCTATCTTATATTTCCAAATTTAGTGAAGTGTAATCTTATCATTGTAATACCTTTATTTTTGTTTCTTATAGATGATATATCATAAGGTGCATTAAGTCTGCCAGAAACTGAGACCGGATACTATCCAATAAGGGGGCTTCCTTCAAAAATTGCGATTCTCAATTTAGTCCAACATTCCTGCCAAGGGTAGGCTCATGTGCTCTTGCCCTATATATAATGCTCATATCTCTTTATCTTTTCTACTGATTGCTCAGCCTCTATATGTTGCTCAATCTCTATATGTCAGTATCAATTTTGGGTATCAATTTTGGGTTTGTTTTCTGAAGATTGATTTTTTAGTTCGGTTGTTTCAATGGGGGCTATAATGAGGAAGAAAAGTTGCATAATTTTGCTTTGGCAATAGACATTTGGACATTTTTGCCATATTACTTGGCTTTCAATCTTTGATACATATGTTGCTAGGTTTTTTGACTTTGTAATTGAGCTAAAATTTTGGGTATGTGTTCCTAACTTCATTATCCCTAAATTGGAGTATCAGTTTCATAAATAGTTTGCCTTCTCTAGGTACTAATACCACACTTGAAATTTGTGAGTATCGGTGGAACTTGGAGTATCAGTTTCATAATGGGAGGAATGGTTTATTGGCTACACTTTGTGGAGTATCAGTTTCATAACAGAGAGAAGTTGCTCCTACTGCTCTTTGTTGCAGTTGTGAATCATTCAACAAGTAAATCATTCAACATCAATTATACTTGAAACATTACTGCATCTATAATTATTGAGCTTACATAGGAATTTGGAAAATTCACATTTCTAAAGTTGATATAGTGGAACTCAAATGTTTACTTTGATGCATTCGATAGTATGCATATGGTTTAGTTATTCTTTCTATGTGAAATTCAATTGTTTACTTTAATGCATTCGATATTGTTATAGTTGTCAGTATTGCACTTGAGCAAGGAAGTTTAATGTGTTGTATGTTTCCCCTAACCACTACTAGGCATTTAATTTCATGCCTCTCTGTAGATTTGCATGTCAACTTATCAGCAACTTACCTTTCTCAGACTTAGTACTTTTATTATTATAATATTTGATATTGCAGTATTTTTGGAGGAATCTTGATTGTTGCTAGGCTCGATGCTGTGGGGGATGTACAAGGAGAAGAAGAAGAAGAAAGCCATGGCCTTGCCGTCATCTAAGATGTATGGAAACTACATTACTTTGGTTGTATATGTTTGTGGTTGGACAAGTGTTGGGTGTTTGTGGTTGGACGTGTATTGAAAGTTTGTGGTGTATGAACAATTTATAGTTTGTTAATATAAAATTGGATTTTATAGTTATTTTATGTATTAAATATTCTAGATTATTGATATTATGTGTTTGTTCGATTCATTATATATAATTATAAATAGAATTTTGATTTCAGCTTCTCTTGACGGTTATAAAACATCAAATATTAACTCAATCCTGCTGCAGAAGGGCTTTTCTTGACGGCTAATAGCCGTCAACTAGGCCGGAGTCAAGAAAAGTTTTTGCCTATATTGACGGTTCCTAAAAAGATCTATCTTGACGGCTAAAAATAGTCAAAAAAAACTACATAAAATAACGGCAAAAAACTGTCAAAAAAAGTCCTGTCAGGGACCGTCAAAAAAAGGAGAGGACTTTTCTTGACTCCGACCTAGTTGACGGATCTGCAACCGTCAAGATACCCATTTCTTGACAGGGAATCACCGTCAAGAAAAGCCCTTATTCTTGTAGTGAATTAACTGTCATATTATTTATTTTCAGCATTTATTTTATTTGTTTCATATTTGTTATTTTTAATTGTTATAAATTGCACGTCCAAGCCAAACTTGGGTTCAAGCAACTCTATTAGTCGTTTTTTATTCTTTTACTTTACTTTATGAATGTTGACTTAGTTTTAGTAGACTTCCTTCTTGTTGTGGGATATTCTTATATCTCCTTCGGCCATGACACTCTCACTACACGGTTTGAGATATTTTGCTTGGGGCACGGCTTGTATATTGATTGGCCATCTCTTTGGTCGTATGTCGGATAGATGATCGTAACTGCTACGATTAAGGTATAAAGACTCGAGCAGTTATAAAACTGGACGGGTAATGGACATGACTTGGTCAGTATAGAAAATATTGGGGGAGGACAGTCACTAGTGCGTATGGGAAGCCAAACAGGTAAATCATAGTTTTTGAAATGAACTATGGAGAGATTATATTTGCAGTTACCCTCTGACGTTTTGGACATTACGGCCGAATATGTATGACTGGAAGCCAGTTACGTACTTATAGCCTAAATCCCACCCATGCGCATGAAAGTTGTCCTCTAAATTGCACATTAGACGGTTAGAATCCCCTTTGCATATTTGTGTCGAGGTTAGTCTTTTGTATATTATTTTATTATTTTGACAGTTCATATTAGCATATTCTTCATGTATCTTGTTACGTCCCTCTGAGGACATGGTGATTTCTCTAGGTGTGTTTGTGACTTTTGCAGGTGCTCTAACCAAGGACATAGTTTACAATCTACCTTCGCGATGCTAGCTTTTGGATTGTCTTTTGCTTCGCTCGACTCTTCCGTCATCATTATGTATTTCTCTTTTTTTGTTGGTAGTGGATTTGTCTCCGCCCAATGTTTTATACAAATGACATTTATAAGTTGATTTTATGATATTTTGGTTCGTGGATGAGATTAGTTTTGTGGTTACTGTATTTTACAGCTTATGTATACATACGAGGTTCCATATATTGGAGTATGCTTCGTATGTATACAACTGGCATGTCTACGTACTTGGTCCTAAGTATTTTGGGACTAGGGCATTACAGCGTGTGCTCTTTTGAACTCTTTTAATTTTCATATTATTACTCTGATTATACTTTCTCTTGGTAGTTATTTTCTCAACTTAGCATACAGTCGAATTTTTAATTGGTTATTACCATCACAAACTCTATTCATCCCCTCTAGAGTTGCCTACACGTTACTTCAATTGGTATCAGAGCAAGGTCTCTATTGTTAGGCTTAACATCCTTAGAGTAGATCCTTGTTATTTTTTCTATGGCATCATATTCCTCCTCCTCCGATAAAGAGGGTTTTACCTCTACTAGCATGGACAATCATGTTTCTTCTAAATGCAAGAAATGCTCTAATTGGAAAGCCATGGCTAACCAATCCTTAGAGATTCTTGATGACTTTCATTATACAAATGAATAACTTTCAAAAAAGGTTATTCATTTAGAAGAATCTAATAAGGTTTTGAGAAATGAAAACAATGATTTATTGTCTAGACTTGATTCTCGAAACTCATCTTGTGTTTCTTTAAAGAGTTTGAATGAGGCTTTAATTTTGAAAATCAAATCTCTTTCCTCATCAATAGAAGATCTTAAATGGAAAACACATGAGCTAAATCATTTGCATGATTCATCTATTGACTCTTTAAAAAAATAAAATGATGATTTTATTTCTAGAATTGCTTTATTTGAAAAAGAGAATTATGCTTTAAATGTTAAATTTGATTCTCTTACTTGTTTGCATAATGATTTGTTATTAGAACATGATATTCTTAAGACCAAATCCATGCATGCTCACTCTAGAGATATTCATCATTCTAGTATGTCACATGTTCATAATCATGCTTATTTTGATACATGTGCACACACTAATATTAGGTGCTTCTATTGCTCTCGTATTGGACACATACGTGTAACTTGTCCTATTCGTAGGAGTTTTTCTACCAATGCTAGAGTAAATAGTATATGAGTTCCTTAAGCTAACAAATGTGGATCCAGGTTTATTTGGATACCAAAGTCTTCGCCTAATATTATAGGTGGAGCTACTTGTATCGGGACATAGCACTGAGCAACATGTTGGTGGTTGCAAAGCTCAAAGGTCATCTTTCAAGCAATTGCACCAACACAAGTGTGGCCACTAGAGCCACTTTAGTAACATGCTAAACGATTCTTTTTAAATGGTTTATATTTGTAGAATCTAGCTTGTTTCTCTTGATGTCTTGCTACTAGATCAAACTTAAGTGGCTAGCCTAAGATCAACATTCAGCATATAACAGTTAATTAAGTGGCTAGCCTAAGATCAAACTTAATGCATCAAGACTTCTTAACCTAATGGCTTAGCCGAAATTGCAACTCAAGTACTAAATTTAAAATGGCCCAATACCTACACTAACTCAATTGAAAAGCTTAATCTCCCGTACAGGTTCAAATATGCAAGATTGATCCTTGTAGCCAATTAGCTAGTAATAAATTCAAATATTAGGCTTGACCTTAAGCTTAACGGCTACCGATGCAA
Source organism: Iris pallida (assembly GCA_029216955.1). Taxonomy (NCBI): domain Eukaryota; kingdom Viridiplantae; phylum Streptophyta; class Magnoliopsida; order Asparagales; family Iridaceae; genus Iris; species Iris pallida. Next base: position 5,903,249 of record JANAVB010021000.1, read on the forward strand.
CACTTTAATTCAAAACTGGCCTGATTCATAATTGAAACCAACACATAGGAACCCTAACTGACTCAGAATATAACCTATCATTTAACCGTCATTGCACAATAACCCAATACTCACATGCAAACTCATGCTCCCTCGATTATCAAAGGTCAGGTGAACACAAAATAAACTCAATGATCATTTGTATCCTTATTTCAATAGACACGAATGCATATCCGACCTGAATCCCTTGGATATAGTTGAATCCTAAACACAATTCCCATATTTGCTTACATACTCCTGTTGTTAACTCCGCTCAGTTAAGCTCACCACAGTCGATCCAACAGAGGAGAAGAGAAGGATATACCTATGCCAAAGATCGCAATCGACCGTGTCTTCAGTGTCCGACATGATAGTCCTCGTGTTCAAGATCTATAGCAGAACTGGTTTAGGCATTTTATCGAGCATATTGTATGCAAGAACATAAACAATTTTTCTTAGAGATTCCTTCTATATGATCTATCAAGAAATAAGTAAAATTAAAGAACAAATGTTCAAAGAGAGTGAATTGACGTTCGAGATCAAAATTCTCACCTAGTTCACACTTGATTGCTCCCAATCAGTCGAACGTGTTCTAGACCTTTACGATCGATCACTTAGACTCCGACCAGGGAAGAATCCCACCATTAATGGTCGGTGACAAATGGACACACATTGCTCGGAGAAGAAAAAAATACTATATGACAATGTAATCAAATCAAATAGGGGAAAGAAGAAGGAAGTGAACTACTACTCACCGTCGTTCCCCGAGATGATCGTCGCCGAAGAAGTACGGTGATGCTTGAAGTTCGTTGATCGATCGTGATCGCCACTGGAAGTCCTCCTAGTCGTCGTTCGAGGAGAGTGTTGGCACATTGATTTTGATACTTACAATTAATGCCTCTACTATTTAGATTTATCTACTTCTCAGGTTCAAAAGTAAAGCCTCAACCAAATGAAATATTCCTGCATCCATCAAGCTATCACTCAGAGTTATTCGAAGGATCATAATTAAATAACATAGAAGCATACTAAAGGATCACAAATCAAGAAATAAAGAAAGTTCACAAGTCAAAGATCCAGCTTTTCAAGAGTTTGTAAAACATAGAAAACCAATGTAAATACTTTTCGTATTGATGACAAAAGCTAAAAGCCTTAAAAAGAGATATTATGAAGAGGCGGATCATCTGCCGAATTTTCGTAAAAATTCGTCGAACTATCCTTTTGGAACAAGTATTTATGGGTCCAAACGGATGATTCGATGGATCATCGCGGATCAGCGTTGGATGATTCATTTCAAACAATAAGTTTTTTTTCTGGTTATAATAGATCATTCATCAAATTTTTGTAAAAATCTGTCGGACTATCCGTTTTGGAACAACAAGTATTTGTGGGTCCAAACAAATGATCAAGAGGATCACCGTGGATCACCGTCGAATGATCCGTTCTTGCTGAGGTAGCTATTTACTCAAATAGTGGATTAAAGCCGGAGAGAGTTCCGGGACCGGTGTACCCCTTGGGAGGATACCAGGATACATCGAGTATTTGATTCTCTCTTCCTTTATTATCCCTTAAAATTGCTTATTAAAGTTGATAATCTTTTTATTACCCTGTTTACCCTCCTCTAGGGTTCTACAATTGGTATCAGAGCCCTAGTCTCTTGATTTGGATTTACATCCTTAGAGTGATCCATGGCCACTAACCCTAGTACCAACTCATTCCACAATAAGGGACACTCCATAAATAGACCTCCTCTATTTTATGGAACCAAATATAACTATTGAAAAATTAGGATGGGCATTTACTTGAAATGCCTAGATTTTGATCTACGGGATTGCGTTGTAAATGGCATCCCAAATTCTTCCATATTTATTATGGAAGTAGTTTTGGAAACTCTTAGAGATAAACTTTCGGAAAACGACATAAAGATCATAAGTCGGGATACGAAGGCTATGAACACACTTTATTGTGCCCTTGATGGCAATAAATTCAATAGAATCTCTACTTACAAAACTTCTAACAAAATATAGAAACTTTTGAAAGTCACACACGAGAGAACATCACAAGTAAAGGAATCAAAGATTAGTAGACACACTCAAGAGTATGAATCTTTCAAAATAAAACTTGATGAGCCTATTACTGTTATGTTTACTCGATTCTTTGATATCATTAATCCTCTATCTTCTCTTGGTAAGGTATATCCCATTCACGAAAAGATTCAAAATATGCTCAGAGGATTAACCAAGGGATGGAACCCCAAAGCTACCACCATCATCGAATGGAATGACCTAACGACAATGAACCTTGAGAGACAAATGGGAAAGCTAATGACCCACGAGCTAGACATGAAGGATCAAGAGCAAGCCTCCATACAAGAAAAGGAGAAAGAGAAGAATCTCTCGCTCTCAAGGCCATCAAGTTCTCCTCAAAAGATGACTCTGATGATGACGATTCAGATGACGAAGAAATTGCTCTCACCTCCAAGCACTTTCAAAAGTTCCACAAATTCAATGAAGCAAATCATTAAAGGAGGGACACGGATGAAGAACCTTCTTGCTACAACTGCAAGAAGACTGGACACATAAAAAGGGATTGTCCTATAGAAAGAAAAGAATCTGGCAAATACGAGAGGTCAAGCAAAGGAAGCTCATCCTCAAGGAAGTACGCCAATACTAGAATCTAGTGCGAAAGTGATGCTAGTGACTCGGACAACGAAAAAGAATGCAAACACAATGCAAATGTTTGTCTCATGGCTACGAAATCAAATCAGGTACTCGATGACTTTTCTATGAATGCTCTCTCTCACACTGAATTAGAAAATGCTATTTTTGAACTACACGATGAACATAATGTTATAAGAAGTAAACAAAGAAAATATCTCAAAGAGATTGACACACTCAAGCAGGAAATAGAAAGACTTTCTAATACATCCTTGATATAAAAAGGAAATCTCCTGCTTTTGACACAGATGAGATTGAGTCTCTTCGACTAAAGCTGTAAGAAGTCCAAGATGTCATCAAGAAAAAGGACGTTGAATTTCAATCCCTCAAAGAAGGATATGAACTTGCTATGCATAAGACAATTACCGCTAACCAAAGAGAATATGCAACCTCTATCAAATACAATGAACTTCTTGCAAATAGCAAGAAATATGTTGATAGAGACATGGCTCACACAAATGCACAACGCCATAATCAAAGACACACAAACACACATCACAACACTAGCCACAAAAATCACACTCACAAGAACTCAACACATGTCCTATCCCAAACAAATGCACACACGAAGAGGACCCTTTGAGAAGAAAAACACAAAGACATCACATCATACCTTCTACTATCATCACCATAACACTCATGCTAGAACTCCTCAATCTACTAGAACTCCTCATACACATAACACTCGCTCACCTACCTCTAGACCTATAACACCCATGATGTGCCACTATTGTGGTTTACTTGGAAAGACATCTCATTATTGTCAAATAAGAAAGCACGTTGACATGAGAATGTTTAAATGGGTTCCTAAAACTAATAGTCAAGGACCCAAATATTTCTGGATACCAAAGTATTCATCTTCAACTTGTGTTGTAGGTGAACCCTCCATCGCATGCTAGAAGCAAGTGGATCCTCGATAGCGGTTGCTTACAACATATAAATAATGATGCTTCACTTTTTGCAATACTGTCTATGAAGAAGGAAGGACACATATCTTTTATTTACAATTTAAAGGGATACATTATTGGACATGGTAATATCGGTTCGCCTCTTTATTTTTGTATTAAATATGTTTGTCTTGTTACAAATCTTAAGCACAACCTTCTTAGCATTAGCCATCTCACGGATAATAGATATGATGTTAACTTTGTTAAACACAAGTGCTTCATCTCTGGTATCACAAATGGTTCTACTGTGTATGAAGGTACTGGAGAAATAATATTTATGTTCTTTATTGTAGAAGCATAGAAAATATGGGGTTTTTGCGGATCACAACTGACCGCATGAGTCCTCTGGAACAGATTGACCCGCATAAAGAAGGGCAGCATGACATACTCAGCATGCCCCCCTGCGGCCCATCTTCACCAGACTGATTTTTTGAGCTATAGGAAGAATAGTTACTTATGCGGCCAAGCTGATCAACCCGTCTGAAAAAGCTGAAAAATCTCTGTCAAAATTGGCAAAAATGACAGCTCTGACAGCTCTGACAAACTCTGACACTCTAACAAAAACAGAAGATAAGACGTGATCAGACAAAACGTCATGTCACCAGTCTGGACATGGCCATGCGGCCAAAAGGACTACGACCCGAGCCGTATGAGCCTTATGCGGCTTAATCTATATACTTTATGCGGCCAAGGGTGACTACAATCTGAGCCATATGAGCTTTATGCGGCCCAGAATATAGAACCTATGCGGCTAAAAAGTCCCCAAGCTACATGAGGACCAAGGAAGACTGCGACTTAAGCCGCATGAGTCTTATGCGGCCCAGCATGGCCGAACACTGAAAGACTTATACGGCTCAAAATGACTCAAGCAGATTGATCCTATCCTGCGATAGGACACGTGGCAGGCTGACCAAGTCTCAACCACCCAGATTTGTTGTATCAAAATCCCAACAAGTTGCCAGCTAGCAGCCAAGGAGCGGGTCTTTGTGTGCTGCTGTAGCCACGTGGCCACGCGACCATCCATGCGGCTCAAGACATCTACTACAATAAATAGCAGGGTGCCACACCCTGCAAAAGGCAGGCAACCTACGAAAGGAAATTTCTTCAAGAGCAAGAAACGCGTCAAATAGTCCAAGGAGTAAGGCAGAGTTGCTACACTTTTTCGAGCCTCTATCGTCACCCCCCCAGAATCAAAACTAAACAATTGTACTTAGATTGTTTCCTAGGATTACTTTCTAGGCTTTCTCTTGTACAAGCGAGTTTGCAATCAAGTTCAAGTCATTTGTAATTTGTTGTGCTTGATATTTAATGGCAAACACGATGGCGACTCTACTGGGGATATCCTTCTCTTCTGATGAGAAGTTGGTGACACAATCTGACATCCAAGCTCGGCTCCACGCAGCAAATCCTCATAGTTCGATTTGACCAACGAACATTCGAAGAAATGCTCTCTGAAGGGAGCGCCAACACATCGCAGAAGTGTGCCAATCCAAAGAGAGCCTGCAGGATGTCGAAGCACAAAACTGTTGCCCCCGAAAAGGTTCTCGAAGAAGCTCCTTCTGCGGCCCAAGACGGTGATCAAGACTCTCCTACGGCCTTGCTTTCGACCGCAGAGAACCCCACTGTCTCCAAATCCAGCAAAGGAAAATACTACGATGCTGAGTTTTTAGGGGCACAAGGGAAATTCATACGGACGAGGAAGAGGCCACATAAGAGATATGTGCAAATGGCCCATGCGACAGCCAACTCTGGCCGCAGACAGATGGTCCATACGGCAGCCAACTCTGGTCGCAGATAGATCGTCCATGCTGTTTGCTATTGATTGTAAAAGAATAGAACAATTATCGGACGACTGAACTTAGACTCACAATACAAACTCGCTTGTACAAAGAAAGCCAAGGGACGAAAACCTAGGTACAGCAATCTAAGTACAATTGTTTATTTTAGATTTTGGGGGGTGATGGTAGAGGCTCGGAAAAGCGACGGCAGCTCTGCCTTACTCCTTGGACGATCGGGTACAACCTTAGCTCTTTAGAAGAACTGCTTGGCGTTGATGAAGAAATGCTCTCTTTTTGATCTCTGTATATTCTCTCTCTAGCTCTCTGGCTCTCTGTGTCTTTTTTTTATCCGAGAGTTTCCTTTTTCTCTATGTCTCTCTTGTGTCTTCTCGCAAGGGAATGGCACCTTGCTATTTATAAGAGTGGGGGGCATCATTAGGGTTTGCAATGGTTGCCCATTCTTAAAAGTCGACGGCTAAGGATCACTGGATCTGGGCCGTTCATCTTGAATATACGAGATTTGAGCAATAAATATGATTGCATCAAATCTTTTGTGGGTAATTAATGATGATTGACATAAATCCTCCTGATTTGTCATGCCAACCTCGAATTTCTCGACACGTGTCATTAATTTGCGTGATTGCAAATGATCTGATTTAATCCGAATATTTTATTGGGATTTGTTGAGGGATTTCGATCAATTTGATGCCACGTGTCCCGCTATCATGCCACGTGTCTTAACTGCAAGCCACTGCAGAAATCTGAGCCGCAGGAAGGTTGCTCCTCATTGAGCCGTATAAGGCTGGCCACGTGTCGAGGCTGCTTGAGAGTGGCCGCCTGAACATTTGAACCGTATGGTAATTATCTGAGCCGCGTGAGGATAGTTTTCGTGAGCCGCATGGGGATAGTCTTCGTGAGCTGCATAGGACTAGTCTTCGTGAGCCACATGGGGATAGTCTTCGTGAGCCGCATGGGGCTAGTCTTCGTGAGCCGCATGGGGCAGCCTCCGCTTGAGCCGCATGGGGCTAGTCTTCGTGAGCCGCATGGGGCAGCCTACGCTTGAGCCGTATGGGGTGGTCTCTACTTGAGCCGCATGCGACTGTCCACGTGTCAAGGCCGCATGACAGTTTCTGGATCTCGGGGGATCGTGTCAGAGATTTTCTTTATTTCCCTAGGAGTCCGTCATTATGAGGGAGTCATAATGGTATCTTTGTGTCAGAACTGTCACCTTGTCAGAGCTTTCAGCCGTCGAGGCATTTAATGCAGTAAAGGACAAACGGGAGAGCTGTTTGCAGGCCACGTGGCTCCTCTCTGAACCGCATGGAACTTATTTGAGCCGTATGGACGCTTGGGCCGTATGGATCCTTGAGCCGCATGAACTCTCTGAGCCGCATGGGGCTCCCTAGCCGCATGGATCTTTCTTTATTCTTTTCCATGCTTCTACAAGACCTCCTTCAAAGTTTTTAATTTGTAAAATTGAAATACTTTGAATAAGAAACATGGTTATGTATAAACTTTTCTGGCCGCATATGATGTTTTGGCCGCATGGATGTCTCGGCCGCATGGATGTCTCGGCCGCATGGGTGTCTCGTCCGTATGGATGTCTCGGCCGTATGGGTGTCTCAGTCGTATTGAGTCAATCAGCCAAAAGGACTTTCGGGCCGCATAGCTCCTTGCCACGTGTGCGCGTCATTAATTTCCTCAAATTCGTTTTAGTACCGCCTTTAGGGGAAATCCCAAGGGTCGGCTCATTAAATCTTTGAATTTTATGCTCTGGGTGAATATCCTTTATGAGAGAGGGGACAAAATCCGAGGAGTCGGTTTCATCTTTTTCGAGGAGGTTATTAGTCTACATGTTCCCTCCTCTCTTGTCCTCCTATAAATAAGAGGAGTTTAAGAGAGAATTTTTTTTTTACTTTCTCCTTTACTTCGAACCTTCCCTACCCTGATTGTTATCTTCTTCTTCAGTCACCAATGGCTCCCAAGAAGACCGTTGCGACGAAGGGCAAGAAGGTGGCGTCCTCGTCGTCTATGGCGGCGAAGGTCAAGAAGACTGCCTCTACTTCGACTGCGGCCGCTCCTCCGCCGGCCGACGTGCCCGTAGCTCACCCTGACGTCCATCCCCCTATTACTGGTAAGGACTTTATGTGGGTTTAAAAAACCCTAACTGCTGTGGCTATGTCGCATGCTTTATGTACGAGCCTTTATTTCCATGTGAGCCGTATGTTCATCCTATGGCCGAGCCGCGAGCTGCATAAGAATAGTCAATGTGGCCGCATACGCGCTTCGCCAACGAAGCCGCATAAACTACACTGAGCCGCATAGATTTACACAAATTTGTTTGTTACGTGGTCCGTACGAACTTATCCGATCCCTGAGGGCCCTATGAAAGCACTGCCGCATGGCCCTTCATTGAACGGAGCCGCATGAATATTTTTCTGAGCTTGAGCCGCATGGGGCTTCAGTAAGTCGGAGCCGCATAGGTGTTCTCCTGAGCCGCATGAGGCTTCGTTAAGTTGGAGCCGCATAAGCTCGAAAACACCTATCAGTTCCTTTTTGTCCATCTTTTTAACTTATCTTTTTCTGTCTTCTTCTCAGTGAATTTGCCGGTTAATGCTGCTGGAGAACTCCTAGTAGGCAGTGCCCAAGCTACTCTGGGCTATAGGTACGACCATATAGTTCAGTATATGGTGGACCAGTTTTCGAGTGCCGAGCCTCCGACGAGACTGAATGCCCTCAAGAACCAGCCTTTCTATTTTTTTAACGCTATGATGAACTCGGGGAAATTAGAAGGGGAATACTTGAAGCCCACGTTCTTCTTTGGAGACGCCTTGACTGTGAAGAACAGTCAGATTCTGGAGGTGTCAGAGAACTGGAGTTTTGTTTCTAACGGGATGGCGATCCGCATCCCCCAGATGGAGCGTCACTTCCCTTTATCTTGGTTCAATATGCTCCCACTAGACCGAAAGATGGAAGAGTCTTCAACTCCTACCCGAAGTAGAATGTTTGTGGGAGACATCCATTATAACAACAGCCTGAAGTCCGTGTGTGCGGGCAAGGTGCACACCAGCCGTTCTGTAATGGGATTGGCCTCGGGTACTTTCTTGAATGTGCCGGGTCCCAATTTTACGTTTTCTACAGCCGACACTTTTATGAACGAACTTGCTCGGAAGGGCTCCTATCCCATTGGTCGGTTGATGCTCCCTAGCTAGATACATCCCATTCCCTCATGTACCAATCTGTCTATGTGGATTTTGCGAAAGTATGAGACCTTTCTGTGTGAGATTGGTCTTTACCATGCTATTCGGGGCACCAGCCATGGCTTGTCTATAAACAAGAGATTATTTATATCTCTGCTGGAGATGTATAATCGCCGTACGGGAACCTTCTATACGCCCGTAGGGGAAATGGGGCTTGCGCTTCACGAAATACATGCGATCTCCAAGCTTCCTTGGGGGGGCGAAGCTTTTGAGGCGTATACTCCCACGAATGAGGAGTTCGAAGAATTGGAAAGATGGTATCCAGGCTTCGTGGCTCTTTATCAACAGATATTGTGCTATTATAGCACATGTCATCAAATAGCCAAAAAGGAGAGCAGCTCGAAAGGGAATGCCCCTCATACCAAGGACTAGGTGCGCTATCTTTTCACGGCGAATGCCTCAGGTCAAGTTACTCCCCGATGTCCTCAACCCTGGGAGGCGGTTAAAGCCTTAGTGTCGTCAGCTAAGAGGGTGGCCACCACCAGCGACAGATTCGGGAGTCAGACCGACTCTTTCGGTTATTTCTATCAGGACACCCAAGAGTTGTCAGAGAAGGCACTCCTGGCAGGATTCTTGATGATATGGCTGCAAAATTGTGTAGTCTCGGGAGGAGCAGGTTCTATCGAGAGGATCAGTCGCAATTTTATCCTTCCGGCTGTGAAGTTAGTTTTACGAGTCCGGCTAGCTCTCCTCCCGGCTATGGTGTGCAGCATACACCGTGGCCTTCGCACTTTCACATCGAAGGTCATTGCCTGCGATGTGACAAAAGATTTTGAACGGACCGAGCTGCCCTATCATTATTTGATGGCATGGCTGTTGATGTATTATCCGTCTTTGATGAGACCGGGCTCTGAAGACGGCGTAACTGATGATGAAACTTTTATCTTCCGCTATCGTAATGAGTCTTGGGAATTAGAGACCATACGTGCTTACCGGATGGCACTGGCGAGGGCAGACATGTACAATATTTTTGTATCTGTCCCTCGTTTTACTGATGAGGAGATAGCGGCTGTCCATCTCGACGGTATTGGGCCCCCTCAACTTCTGGACGGCCAGATGCTTCTGTGGCTGCGTAACATCCGCCCCGCTCATCTGGTGTATTGTAACCATAACACTATCTTTCTGGAGCCTTATCAGCCTAGCCGGTTCGCCCGGCAGTTTGGATACAGTCAACTTTTTCTAGACAGCCCCAGCTCTTGTCTGGGTTTTGAAGGCAGCCTTCTTGACGGCATCAGAGCCTGGCATTACTATGACACATTCCATACCCGTACCGTTTTCTCAGTTCCTGCTATCAAGGCGTCGGTAGAGATCTTGTATATGTCGGCTCTGTACCACGTCATTGCGAACAAGCCCCCTGTCGGTTTTAACCCAGGTACCAGTTTTATCGTTGGTACCGGCCTGGATGAGGGTTCCCAGGGGGCCAAGACAAGGAAGAGGAAGAACAGAGTCGAAGTGCCAGATTCGGACTCCGCTGCTGCAGATGACAAAAGCGACGAGTATGATGGAGATGACTCTTCCCTTCCGGTGGCAGATGTAGGGGCGGATCAGCCGCCTGTTTTGCTAGATGAGATGGTGGTAGATCAGCCATCCGTTGCACCCGGCCCTGCATGAAAGCGTAGCAGGCAACTTTCTCATATCGGCGGCATTCCTCGCTCTCGAAAATTGGCTGTGACCAGACACCGCGGGCTAACTATAAAGGAAAGAGGTAAAGAAGTTGACCCCGCATCAGAGGTAAATAAGTTATTACCGGTCCTTCCTTTCTTCTAGCTTGGATTTTAATCATCTTCCTTCCCTTTTGTAGGCGTCAGAAGGAGAGGACTCTCGAGTTGCCAAGGTCGTGACTCGGGATGACGGCGGCTCCAGTGAGCCTGCCCCTGAAATTGCTGAATTCCGTCAAGATGATGCTGATCGAGTTGCCTCTCCCTCCGAGGTGGCTGGGTCAGAGGAGCCGACCAAATTTAATTTGGAGATCGTGGGTGAGGAGACCCTGCCTGCTGCGAACGAGCTGCAGCCTCCATGCTCCTCTCCTGGTAAGATAAGCCGAATTTTAACTTGCGAGGAGGCCTATTTGCTCTATCATCACATCCTTCGGGTCACATCGATTGATCATTATCATGGACATGTAGGTCCTGCCTCTCCAGTGCCGAGGATGGACATTGTTGAGGCAGACTCTGCCGAAGGGGCACTGGCGGAGAAGAGCGTACCTCCTTCCTTCCGGCTCGTCTTGATAGGCCTCCTGCGGGCTCGAGTTCGACAAGTCCGGTGATGGGGCAACCGGGGCAGGGGACGATGGTCCTCGTGTCTTTCTCTGCTCGGGCGGCCCCGAGAGTCGACCTCTCCGTCCTGCCAAGCGTCCAGGCTCTTCGGATGGCAGAGGAAGAGTTAGCCGCTATCCGTGCATCGTTCTTCTCGGAAGTTGCCCCCCTGGTGGCAAGTTCTAATACCACTCCTTCGATGCTGCCGGCCACGCTTTCTCTGACGTCGTCCTCTACAGAGGTCCTGGACGAAGCGTTACAGGACGTGGTCGACAGCTTTTATCGTCACTTGAAAAGGGGAATAGAAACTGCTGTGGAGAGAGGAACCTCTTTCGTCCTGGCCCGGCAATGCGCCCAGGGTCAAATTGATATCCTTAAGGCCCTTCATGGTGGGGCAGGGGTGGCTGCACTTCTGGAGGCAAAATTGCTGGAGACTGATCAGCTGGTAGCCCAGCTTCAGGTACTGTGGCAGGTTGATCTGTCTGCTGCTACAGATCAGGAGCATGGCTCCCTCACAACTGCTATAGAGAAGGCGAGGGCTGCTCAGGATAAAACCAGGCTAGCCTTACTGAAGGATCTCCGCACTCTGTCTGATCGATATGATCAATTGAGCCATGAGAGTGAAGATGTTACGGCTCGAAAAGCGATTGCCTCCTGCGGGATTACTGACACGCGGGAGCAGATCCTTGAGCTTCAGAGGAAGTTAACTTTCTTTGGGTCTGAGCTTGAGGCTGCCCGGATCGACAGAGTGCTAATTATCCAGGAGGCTGACGAAGTCAATAAAGCTTCGGCTGACTTGTAAGTGGCTCTGAAGAAGTTGGACGACGACTGGCGGGCACTCATGGACCTGGATAATGGGGAGCGGTTGTCCTAGGAGGCTGAGCACAGGGCTAGACAGAGGCTTGAGCGGGGTACTGCCTTGGTGAGAAACCGCCTCTTGGAGTTGTGTAATACCGAACTATAGTCGACCTTTTTCTTCTTTTGATTCTGTTTTACTTTTCTTTTTGAGAGGGACATGGTCCCCACCATATGTAATGCTTTTTTGTCTTTCAAATAAAGTGTACTTTCCATTCTACCCTTTATTTGTATTGCTTGTGGTGCTACGACGGTGTTTGCCCCACATGGGGGACTTATTTATGGACCTGTTACCCCTGGCATACCTTGGTTTTAGGTACGGGTAACAAGTTTGATTGGGGATACCTAGAACAGTTCCACGGTAAGGTGGTCGTGGGTGTTCGAGGTATCGAAAGATAGAATGCCATGGAGCAGCTGGGCTTCCGGGGCATGATGAGGAGTGGTAGGACTGTAATAAGAGACTTAGCGAAGGACATTTGTGGGCCTATTATCCTTGGCGTACCCTGACTTAGGATATGAATAATAGGGCGAAGGGGAACCAACATACTTACTCAGAGGTGATGAGCACATGGCAAGTATGAGGGTTTTACCGTGGAGTCTTCCTACTCAGAGGTAATGAGGACATGGCAGGAGTGGACTCAACGGAGGATATTTGTGGTAAACAGAGGACACTTGTGGACCTATTACCCTTGGCGTACCCTGGTTCAGAGTACGGATAATAAGATGAGAGAGAACCAACATACTTACTCAGAGGTGATGAGGACATGGCAAGTACGAAGGTTTTACCGTGGAGTCTTCCTACTCAGAGGTAACAAGGACTTGGCAGGAGTGGACTCAGCAGGGAATATTTATGGACCTATTATCCTTGGCGTACTCTGGTTGTGGGTACGGATAATAAGTCGAAAGGTAATCATCATACTTAGTCATAGGTAATGAGGACATGGCAAGCATGAAGGTTTCTTCGACGGAGCCTTCCCACTCAGAGGTAATGAGGACATGGCAGGAGTGGGCTCAATGAAGGAGGGTACATAGAACGACTCAGAGGTAATGAGGACATGGAAGTTCTATGTAAAGGGGTGATTTATTTTTGGCGGAAGTGGAACGACTCAGAGGTAATGAGGACATGGCCGTTTTGGAAATTTGTGGATCTGTTACCCTTTTTGTACACTGGGAGTGCGGGTAGTGGATCATGAGGGAGGATCTCTTCCAGGAAGAAAGTTCAGAGGTATGGTCATACATGACTTGCTATCTGAAAGAGTGATCGGAATGTGAGTTCAGAGGCACCTGCAGGTACATGACTCGATAATCTGGGAGATTATGAGTTCAGCGGTACGGTAGGGTACATGACTCAATAATCTGGAAGGTTGTGGATGTGAGTTCAGCGGCATCAGCGGGTACATAACTCAAGGATCTAGAATGTTATGGATATGAGTTCAGCGGTACCAACGGGTACATAACTCAAGTATCTGGAAAATATCGTTTAGACGTAATATTTCTTCAGGAACTTGCCGTTTACGGGCAACATGAGCAAGTCTCCATTTTGTTTTACGAGGCAGTAAGCACCATTGGAGAATACAGCCTCAATGATAAATGGACCTTCCCATTTTGGCTGGAACTTGCCGGCGGTCTTGTGAGTCATGACCATCGGCCGTCGGACTGCCAGAACAAGATCACCTACTTGGAATGTTCTGATTTTAACCTTCTTGTTGACGGCTCCGGAGATGCGTGCTTGGTATAGCTCGATCCGTTGCTGAGCTAGGAGGCGCTTTTCATCTAAGGCCTCTAACTCTTGTAGTCGGCGATGGTAGTTATCATCCGTCGTCAATTGATAAGTGAGGGCGACGCGGAGTGAGGGTATTTGAGTCTCCAGTGGGAGGACTGCCTCACTCCCGTACACCAGGGAGAATGGTGTGTTCCCTGTAGCTGTTCGGACTGTGATACGGTATGCCCATAAGGATTCACCAAGCTTCTCGTTCCAGTCGTGTTTGTTGGACGATAAGAACTTCTTGAGAAGTTTGATGATTGTTTTGTTGAATGCTTCTGCCAACCCATTCGCTGTCGGATTGTATGGTGTTGAAGCAATATTCTAGATGCGGTACTTGTCGCAGAACCGATAGAAGGCGTGGCTTGCGAACTGCGGACCATTATCGTGGATGATCCTTCGGGGCAGTCCAAAGCGATAGATAATGTGATGCTTGAGGAAGCTGATCACGTTTGAAGTCTTTACTTATGCAAGCGGGATAGCTTCCGCCCATTTGGAGAAGTAATATGTAATTGCGAGTATGAAGCGATGTCCTCGGGAGGAAGGTGGAGTAATTGGACCAATAATATCCATTCCCCATGCTTCGAATGTCCAGGACACCACTGTCAAATATAGAATTTTGGATGGTTGGTGGATGAAGTCCGCATGGACTTGGCAAGCTTTGCACTTTCTAGCATAGTCTATCGTATCTGCTACCATCGTGGGCCAGTAGTAGCCCATTCGGCGAAGACGGTCTTGCAATTTAGGGCCAGGCTGATGGACCCCGCAGACACCATCGTGAGCTTCGCGTACGGCTTCTTTGGCTTCTGCGTTTGACAAACATCGAAGCAATAATCCATCATAGGATCGGCGATACAGCATTTTTGTCTCTGTATCGTAGAAGAATCTGAGAGAACGCCTTCTGATAGAGGTGGCCTCTTTTGGGTTCTCAGACAGGATGTCGTAGACTACGAAGTTAATAAATGGTTGTCTCCAATCTGGGACTTCGTCGATCGTCTGAGCGGAATAACTCGCCACAAATTGAACGTTGTTCTTGGAGCAGACCAGTTCGTGGCCTATCACATCTACCGATTGATGAGTATGATTTGGCACTGCTAGGGAAGCGGCCATGCCTGCTAAGGCATTGGCTTCGATATTTCGGAGTCTGGGAACATGTTCGATGAAGAACCCTTCGAATGATGAGATAATGTCGATCGCTATTTGGTGGTAGGGGACCATATCTTCGTGGCGGACTTCGTATAAGCCCCGGATCTGATTGACAATTAACTGAGAATCGCCGTATGCTTTAAGATATTCTACCTCGAGCTCTCTTGCAAGTTGGAGGCCAATGACCAAAGCGTTGTACTCGGCCACATTATTAGAGCAGGGTTCTGCGAAAGAGTAAGCACGATTGATCACCAATCTGGAAGGAGAAGCCAGCCCCACCCCGACTCCGACGACGATGTTGCCCTTAGGTCCAGTTCTCGAAGCACCGTCGAAGATCATTCGCCATATATCATCGCGAAAGATTGTATGCGAGTCGGCGACCACATCTGGGATTTCTTCATATATTATGGACGACTCCGAGCCCGGGTGGGCTGCCAAAAAGTCTGCCAGGGCTTGACCTTTAACAGCCTTTTGTGGGACGAAGATCATATGATAAGGGGACAACAATATTTCCTATATAGCGAGGCGAGAGCTGAGTGCCCCTGGTTTAGTCATAAGGACTCTGAGAGGGTTGACTCGTAAGATCACATGTATGGTTTGTCCAGTGACGTAGTACCATGTCTTCTGAATGGCGAACACCAGGGCGAGGCATTCCTTCACCACAGTGGTGTATCGATGCTCTGGCCCAATCATCATTCGGCTGAGGTAATATATGACTTGTTCATAGCCCGTATCATTGTTTTGTGCCAGCAGAGCCCTGAGGGAATGTTCTATTGCTCGTACATAGAGCAGGAACGGTTTTCCAGCGACCGGGACCACCAGGACTGGAGGGTTCGACAAATATTCTTTAATGCTGTCGAAGGCCCGATGACATTCTTCGTCCCATACGAATGAGACGGCTTTCTTCATGAAATGGGTGAATGGTCGACATCGCCCGGAGAGGTTAGAAATAAACCTCCTGATGTAAGCTAGCCTTCCTTGAAGGCCTCTGAGTTCGCGAAGATTTCTCGGAAGATCCATCTCCATAATTACCTTTGTCTTCTCAGGGTCCACATGGATACCTTGGGCGGTGATGATGAAACACAAGAACTTCCCGCTGGATACGCCCAGGAAGGACTTCGTAGGGTTCATTTTCAAATTGTGCGCTCGCATCAGGTCGAATACCGTCCTCAGATCCTGCAGATGGTCTCCCTTACAGCGACTCTTAACGGCGATGTCATCAACATAGCACTCCACCGTCTTGCGTAAGTGGTCTCTGAAGATGATACTCATGGCTCTTTGATATGTGGCATCGGCATTCTTCAAACCGAAAGGCATGACTGTGTAGCAGTATGTGCCAATCGGTGTTCGGAATGATGTATCCTTTTCGTCGTCAGAAGACATCTTGATTTGGTTGTACCCTGAGAAGCCATCCATGAATGACATAAGTTCGAAGCCGTAGGTGTTGTCAATCATGATGTCTGTGATAGGGAGGGGGAATTCATCTTTGGGACAAGCCTCGTTCAGATTGTGGAAGTCGATACAGATTCGATTCTTTCCATTTTTTTTGAGGACGGGTACTATGTTGGTGACCCAATCTGGATGTTGCTCTTCACGTATGAAGCCGCTGGCTATCAGTTTGTTGACTTCGGATTCGATCACATCCATGATGCCCAGGCGGAAGCGTCGTTGTTGTTGCTTGACTGGCTTTGCATCTGGCCGAATGTTGAGCTTGTGAAGGGCAACCTCGGGGTTTAGTCCTGGCATGTCTTCATAGCTCCAGGCGAACACATCAATATATTCTTTAACAAGTTCTAGTAGCGATTCTCGCTCTTCGTCTGTTAGGCTTTTACTGACGAAGATTGGTTTTGGAAAAGATTCGCTACCGAGATCCACTTGTATAACTTCATCTTCAGTAGGAGGTTCTCTCTGTTGGAACTGCTTTTCCCATTGTGCATCCAACTGTTGGGCCCACGGCTCTAACTCGAGGATTTTTGGAATGTCTTTATCTTCTTCATAAGCGTCGACGAATGCCATGTTGACTGACAGGACTTGTCTGAATACGTCTCCGATGCTGGTATCCGAGTCAGAAGTTGGTAACCCGGTTGAATGTGAATGCCAGTCGCATTCCTCATCTGAACATTCAGGGGTCGTTGCGGGCGTAACGTACCCTAATCTACATCGGGTCTTGCTGTAGTAGTCCCGTGGTTTGCCAGCCGGGACTGGTGTCTTTAAAGGTAATCGTCGACCAGTGCTGTAGTTCAAGCCTGGCGTAGTCTCCAGATTATACCCCTGTTTTTGTATGAGATACTTAGATTGGGGGTATAAAGATACAGAGTCAGTCTCCTGGCATCTGATTCAAGGTCGACTTCTTCTATGGTGAAGGGCTGCGGATCATCCTTCTGGCCGAAGATGATTAGATGGTCCCCTTCCTCGATTATGCGGTAAGCGTCTTCCACTGGAGTAAGCTGGATTGCGGTGTACACATTTGTCATCTGTGTGTGAATGTGAGTTCCTATACCATGTTCCATAGCATACATTGTAAAAAGCTCATTAAGCTCGAGGTAGTTCAAAGATAGCCCTTTATTGATGAAGTAAGGTATCTTTTCTAGCGGAATTACATCATCTGCAGAAGGAACATTAGTGTGGACAGCCACATACTTGGCTATCTCCCGTTCCTCTTCGGCTACCCCCTGTATAAACGAAGACTGAGAGGAAGACCTCGGCAGCTTGATCGTAAGAGGTTCAGCTGGTGGAGCCGAGCGTGGGGTTGTTGGCAAACTAGCGACCCCCAGTTTGGTACCTGATGCTGGGCGAGGAGTGGTTGGTTCGCTAGAAGCCCCGGACCTTGCATCGGGATGACGACTCTTCTTGGGAAGGCGTATCGTCATTGGCTTATCGGAGGGATTGAGCTTCTCCATTTGCGGCTGGCTGACTCTCGGCAGCCTGATTGTCAGTGGCTCCGTTGTAGGTCTCGGCACTTGGCCAGACCTTGGCAGCCGGATTATCATTTGCTCTTCTTGTGCCGAGAGGCTGATTACGTCCTTACACAGAGTGGCTGTAAGGGGTGCGGACTTGCCAGGTTTGCGGGCTTGAGGTGGATCGTCAGAGGTTCTTCTGATCTTGTGGCTGTCTAGGTACGAGCTTGCACATCTCCTTCATCAAGCTTCCTCTTCGACTTTTTGTACAAGCAGGAGTCTGAATAGTAGGATTCGACCCCTTTGAAGGGATCGATGTCGGCAAATTCTGTCCTCACGAAGCCGTATTTGTCGACATACTTGAAGCATTGGTGTAGTATGGAAGGCACGATCATATAATCGTGTATCCAAGGGCGCCCCCGGAGGATGTTGTAAGAAGTGTCTGCATCTATGACGTAACAAGTGACTTCTAACTGGAGATCGCCAATTTGACACTTTAGACGGATCTTCCCAATTGGGTAGCTCCTGCCCGAATCAAAACCGCTGATGGCGGTGCTTGTAGGCGTCAGGCGATGCATAAGGATGCGGAGATGATGTAACAGACCCTTCGGGATGATGCTTATGGAAGAACCAGGATCAATGTGCATCCAATCCACCTTTACATCGCTGATGTATCCAGTGTAGTATAATGGGCGATCGTACAGGTTGGTTTTGATGAGCATATCCTGCGGAGTGAAGATAATATTGGGCATCGCTCCCTTGCAAGCGCTGTCTTAGAGATCTGCAGGTGGGCTCTATCCCGTAAGGTTGACCTGAGCCAGGTACGCGTCGGCATTTTGGAGTGCATCGCTCAAAGCCGTGCGAACATCCTTTGAGACTCTCAGAAGCTCGTATAATGAAAACTTGGCAGGTGTGTTGCCCAACTGTGCCAAGATGTCGAAGTTGTAGGGCCTCTCCAGCCCCTGTGGTGTCTCTTTTTGGAGGGATTTGTCGAAGCGAGTCTCCTTCGGCCTAGGCTTGTCGGTCGTCGGAGGATGAGAAGGTCCCGGAGCGTCAGGTGTAGCGGGCTGATGATCTTCGACAGAGTTATCAGCCACGGGTTAGGATTGTGCCCCAGACCGAGTGACGACGGCTGTAGCTTCTTCGATATCTGTCGAGATTGTGCGGCAGGATCTGACTTTTCTACTCTTCTTCTTACGAATGGAAGATGGTGTGGACTGAGTCACTTCAGGTACCAAATCTGGATGGGCCCACATGACCTCCCCTCGTGATGTGGTGAGGGGCACTAGACCAGTAGCCTGATCTCGGAAAGGTGGAAGATTAGCAATCTCCGTTGTCGCTAGAGGAATGGGGACCACACCGTCTTGAGTTTCCGTTGGAGGAAAGAAGCCAAATTGTACTGACACCATATTGGCTGCCACAGTTACCTCCTCAAAATCGATGGCCAGAGCGTTCGAATCGATGAGATTTTGGATGTACCGTTTTAGTTGGTAGCAGTCGTATGTAGCATGATGGACGTAGCGGTGGTAGTGGAAGTACTTTGGGTTCTCCATTTCTGTCGGTCGAGGTTCCCGTCTTGATGGAGGAAGCTGAATTCTGTCTCCTTGTATGAGCATGTCCAAGATGGGCTTGACGTGACCGTCTTCGAAGGAGTAAGTGATTTGCGGCCATTATTTGTCTGCCAATTTTGGCTCAGATTTCTGTACTGTGTCGGCCACCAAAGCCTGCTTGCCCTTGTTGTCCCGATTGTTGGTGGAGCTACCCCTATTATTGGTGTTGGCATTGGGATGCCTGTCCTTATCCTCTCCCTCTGAGATGTGCAATCCCAGTTGGCGAGCCTTCTTCAACCATTCTTCGGCGCTTGTGGCACTGATGATAAACGTCTTCTAGTCCTTGAATTAACTTTCGCCCATCCAGAGACTGATTGTTGGAAGCAGTCTCTTTTGGAAAATTTCAATTAAGGAGGAATCCGGGTTTCCAGAGGGCAGCTTCATTACGGTTTGGCGAAACCGCTCAATATAGTTCCTTGTCAGCTCTTTCTCCCCTTGGACGACGTCCATGAGGGTGGACATTGTGATGTCCTGCCCTACTTCGTAGAATCTCTACAAGAACATGCGCTTGAAGCCGGCGAAAGAGTGGATGCAGTTGTCTGGCAGGTTACGATACCAGTGGAAGGCGACTCCTTCCAATGCCCCAATAAATAATCGTGTGAGGATGGCATCGTCATGGGGCAGATGGTCGATGGTGACCTTGAAGTAAGTGATGTACCGACTTGCGGAGGTCTTGCCATCATACGGGTTGATGTTGAACAGCTTATATTTTGGCGAGAAGGGGACATCCCTCCATGCAGCAGGGTACGGTTGCCGTATTCTGAGGTCTTGAGAGTTTTCTCGAGCGTAAAACATGGCTCTAAGCTCATGGACCTCTCTTCTCGCTTCTCGGGCCTCATCCACAGCTGTGGGGGCCGTCACTTCATGAGGATTGTTGCCCGGGTTCGGTGCCGCTGAGTTCGAGTCCGCATTGACCGCGGGACCCACGCTTGTTTGGCTAGGCGTCCCTCTTTGGAGAGTTGGAAGGGCCGTTTTGATCTCGTCTACAGACTTGACCAAGGCATGCAGTATGGCCTCCAGAGTGTCGATGCGTTGGCGATCACTGGAACTACCTTGGTTGCTGTTCGTCATGAATACCGTCCTTACGTGTGGGGAGATGGATGGCACGGTGGAGGACGTGTCTTCCGAGTCATACCCCTGTAATGAGAAATTATCGGGGTATGTGGGAATGTCTTTCTCTGTTTCGGACTCAGAAGGAATAGTACCCCCAGTTTCCGAGTTCGCCTCGTCTTGGGAGTTGTGGACGTCCTCGGGGACGTCGGGCTTTGCTGCATCTGATGGGAGAGTTGTTTCCCTCGGCTCGTCTTCTTAGAACATCAAATTGTCATGGAGGTTCAGAGGAGTGCTACCTCCAGTCCCAGCAACCTCCAATGGTGTGGACGATGAATCTTCTACTGTAACAGATTTTGTCTTAGAACGGGTGTCTTAGAAAACTTCGGTGGTGGGGACCCGCTTAGACGACAGTCTTTTAGTCATAATGGTTGAAATATTTGGGCTGGGAATATTTGTCTTCTTCCCTCTCCCATCAACGGGGATTTTCTGAGCAGAGTTGCAGGAGACGACGGGAAGTGACTCATCCTCTGAACATGGTTGTTGCAGTCTTTGGAAGATGGACTGCCAGTCTTTTCGTATCGTCGTGTTGTTGCAACAGCAGTTGATGATGACTTGGGTGCAGTGACGTCCGTGGGAGGACTCTTTGCACCTCGATGCACCTTCTCTTTCCTTGCGTTTGTGGAGGATGGCCTCACGCAAGTCAGAGGGGTCTGGATCGACCATGTTTGTTCCCTGAATTTTGGGAGACTTTTGGGAACCTCTCTGTCCGTTTGCCGCCGGGGGCTGGACTCGAGTGGTTCTGCACAACTTCCTATCAGAGGCCCGCATAACAGTATGCAGGACGCTCGGATGGTCAGAGGTCTGATCAGCGGATCGAGCTTGCCAAGCTCGCGCTGCCCTAGACTTCTTCGCTCTATTGTGTGAGGGCATATAGTAGGAAGAGTCTAAGTGGTGCTGGAGAGAATCAGACATGTCTTCTTGGGAGTACAAGAGATCAGGACCATAAGAGAGACGGTCGAAGACGGAGCCACGAGGCGTCATGCGGCTGGCATCAATGCGGCTGGCAGTTGTGGCCGCATAGGCTTTCTTCATGCAGTTGGGAGTCTCGGCCGCATGAGTTTCTTCATGCGGCTGGATGATCTGGCCGCATAGACCTCCTTCATGCGGCTGGCAGTTTCAGCCGCATGAGCATCCCGCATGCGGTTGGTAGACTTGGCCATATGAGTGTTCGGCTTCTTCTTGGGGCGCATAGAATCACTCTTTGTCCCTGCAAGTCCTGCATCGTAGTGCTTTTCTCTGCCGGACTTGGGGACAGCAGAGTCCTCTATGGCTTGAAGTGGAGCTGTATGAGAGTCGCCTTCGCCGTCTTGGGCAGCAGGGAGTACTTCGTCCAGAGCTTGGGGAGGAGCAAATAATTTTGGCCTCCACTTGCTGCGAGTTTTCTTTGTGCGGGTTCGCTTCTGGACCGGACCAGCGCTTCTCTCAGAGAGCATTTCTTCAAACGCCTGTTGGTCGAAGCGGACGACCATCTTCTGTTGCGTGGAGCCAAGTTTGGCTGCATCCGATTGCGTCACCAACTCCTCAGCCGTGGAGAAGTTTGTCTCCAGCAGAGTCACCATCGTGTTTGCCATTGATTGTAAAAGAACAAAACAATTATTGGAGGACTGAACTTAGACTCACAATACAAACTCGCTTGTACAAAGAAAGCCTAGGGACGAAAACCTAGGTATAGCAATCTAAGTACAATTGTTTATTTTAGATTCTGGGGGGGTGACGGTAGAGGCTCGGGAAAGAGACGGCAGCTCTGCCTTACTCCTTGGACGATCGGGTGCAACCTTGGCTCTGTAGAAGAACTGCTTGGCGTTGATGAAGAAATGCTCTCTTTTTGATCTATGTATATTCTCTCTCTAGCTCTCTGGCTCTCTGTGTCTCTTTTTTTTTATCCGAGAGTCTCCTTTTTCTCTATGTCTCTTCCTGTGTCTCCTCGCAAGGGAATGGTACCTTGCTATTTATAACAGTGGGGGGCATCATAAGGGTTTGCAATGGTTGCCAATTCTTAAAATTCGGCGGCTAAGGATCACTGGATCTGGGCCGTTCATCTTGAATGTATGAGATTTGAGCAATAAATGTGATTGCATCAAATCTTTTGTGGGTAATTAATGATGATTGACATAAATCCTCCTGATTTGTCATGCCAACCTCGGATTTCTCGATACGTGTCATTAATTTGCGTGATTGCAAATGATCTGATTTGATCCCAATATTTTATTAGGATTTGTTGAGGGATTTCGATCAATTTGATGCCACGTATCCCGCAATCATGCCACGTGTCTTAAACGTAAGCCACTGCAGAAATCTGAGCCGCAGTAAGGTTGCTCCTCATTGAGCCGCATAAGGCTGGCCACATGTCGAGGCTGCTTGAGAGTGGCCTCCTGAACATTTGAACCGCATGGTAATGATCTGAGCCGCATGAGGATAGTTTTCGTGAGCCGCATGGGGATAGTCTTCGTGAGCCGCATGGGGCTAGTCTTCATGTGCCGCATGGGGATAGTCTTCGTGAACCATATGGGGCTAGTCTTCGTGAGCCGCATGGGACAGCCTCCGCTTGAGCCGCATGGGGCTAGTCTTCGTGAGCCGCATGGGGCAGCCTTCGCTTGAGCCGCATGGGGTGTTCTCTACTTGAGCCGCATGCGATTGTCCACGTGTCAAGGCCGCATGACAGTTTCTGGATCTCGGAGGATCGTGTCAGAGATTTTTTTCGTTTTCCTAGGGGTCCGTCATTATGAGGGAGTCATAATGGTATCTTTGTGTCAGAACTGTCACCTTGTCAGAGCTGTCAGTCGTCGAGGCATTTAATGCAGTAAAGGACAAACGGGAGAGCTGTTTGCAGGCTACGTTGCTCCTCTCTGAACCGCATAGAACTTATTTGAGCCGCATGGACGCTTGGGCCGCATGGATCCTTGAGCCGCATGAACTCTCTGAGCCGCATGGGGCTCCATGGCTGCATGGATCTTTCTTTATTCTTTTCTATGCTTCTACACATGCGGCAGCCAACTCTGGCTGCAGGCAGATCGTCCATACGGCAGCCAACTCTGGCCACAAGCAGATGGCCCATGCGGCAGCCAATCTTGGCCATAGACAGAGTGTCTCATACGGCCCTGTCAAACCCTCTGTATTCGACCGTCTCTTATGTGGGCCCGACTCCATACGGCCCATTGAGAATGTGGGATGTATCAATCTGGAATCTTTTTACTATACACCTTCGGGTGCTAAGTCAAAGAAGTCTAGGACAGTACGGGCCAAACAAGCCCAGTCAACTGTCCAAGCTGCTGACCGTCAGCGGGCACCGTTAACTGTTATACGGGCTCCTGATGAAAAGTTGTACAGAACCACCTGCGTCCAGTCCTCCAGGGCTAACGGACAGGGTGAGTCTCAAAAGTCTCCCTTCAGCGATCTAGAGCAAGTTCTTTTACTAGCCTCAGATCAGGGAGCAAATATGATACACACGCACCCTTGTGCTCGGGATACTCGAGTCCACAATTTGGATGCAAAGGTAGAATAGCCAGCAATCAACTTGCGAGAGATGATTACTCACAAACGCAAGGAGAAAGAAACAACCTTGGCGTGTGATGAGCCCCTCTTGGGACGTCGTTGCACCCAAGTCATCATCAACTACTGCTGTGACAACTCAGCAACACCTGAAGATCGGCAGTCCGTCTTCTAACGATTGCAACAGCCAGTACCTTTCCAACAACAACTTGAGAAACTGGTGCAAATCCCGGGAGACGAGAAATTTCCATTCGCCGCCTGTAATTCAACCCGGAAGGTTCTTCCCGGCAAGAGAGGGAATAAGACAGGCTCTTCCAGCCCGACAATCTTCGCCAGCATTGCAAGGAAACTCTCGTCTGGAGGACTGCCACCGACAACCACAGGGGGTATCTACCTAGGCACTCGATCCAAAAAGAAGCCTCCAATACCTGGGGGTGCATCCTTGACCTCCTTGGGGGTAGATGAGGTCGGAGGTAGCAGTTCCTTCAAAGTATACGACAACCCGGTGTTCCAAGAGCATACACAGGGGGTAGCAATCCACTTGAATTATGCGACAGACGTGGACATCCCTGAGGATGACCGCCTTCACCATGACGATGTAGCTTCCTGTACAGGGGGTAGCACCTCTTCCGAGTCCGAGGAGGAAGACATTCTGACATTCCCCGATGATTTTTTGATACAAGGGTACGACACATAGAGCACCTCTGCTACGATCCCTTCCACCTCTACCCACGTTAGGACAGTCTTTATGGCCGACGATGATCATGAAGCACCTACTGACCGACAACATCTAGAAGTACTTAAAGCCATGCTCCTGTCCTTGGTCAAGTCAGTAGACGAAATCAAAGCTGCCTTGCCAACTCAACCAGCAAGGACGCTTGGACAAACAAGCTTGGGACCCATAGTCAATGCAAACTCCAATACGACCGCTCCTCCTTTGGATGACAATCCTCTAGGAGCATCCGCTCCTTCAACTGCAGAAAAAGCCAGGTATAACGCCCCAGTCCCAAAATACGTAGGACTAGGCATACGTAACATGCCAGCTGCATATATATAAGGAATACTCCAATGTGTGGAATCCTAGTATATATACATAAGCTGTAATAAAATAATCGCAGGCCAGAACATCAATAAACTATATCTCATCCACAGTAGATACAGAAGATAAAAGAAGTCCAAATAGAGTAAATGAGTGAGTCAAAAGATAGCCGGGTGGACATGCCCACACCAAACAGCTATAAAAAAATCTCAAATAAAGTAGATGTCCACTATGAGTCTGAAAGAACAACATGAATCTAGATATCAGCGGAAGATGCCTCGTCATCAAGGTATAAAGGATCCAGTGCCGAGCCATACTCCTGCAGGAAATCGTTTATACCTATAGAGATCACCAGGTCCTCAGAGGGATGTAACAAAATATAGGAAGAACATGCCATATGAACTGGATATAAATGCACCATAAAATAAAAATAAAGTAAAGTGTCCAAACCATAACACGGTTCAATATCCCATCATCGAAATAGTAGGCTACCCCTACAACCAGACATGGACAAGGAGTAACATACTATTCTGCGATGTGACATTTTTCCATGCCATGATTGGAACATGAAATTGCTAAGGTCTCCTAACCTTTCTAGTAGACAATTTAGAAGACATCTCAATGTATGGGCAGTTGAAGGCTGACTCCCCCAGGACAAGGTAATAACTCACAACACGAACACGTCAAGTACCAATACTATCAGCCGACATAACTCGAGGCTAGCGGCCTACATGATCCATTAGTCCACATAGCTCGAGGCTAGTGACCCTCGTGACTCGACTACCATAGTACGCAGTTACTATAGCATTTGGATATGGGGTAGCCCATATATTTAACTGTCTTCTCCCCCCAAGGTCACTAACAGAAGGTAGTTCTCTAAGACTAGGTCCATATGCATACAAAAAGGCAAGAAGGAAAAATAACTGAAAACAAAATAAAGTGAACTAAAAATAGCAAGTAATGGATCCAATTGAGAACAGATAATAAATATGCAGTAAATAAATAAATAAAGATGCATATAATTAAAAACAGTAAATAAGGCAAGGTATCTTGCCTGAGGGTGGTGCGAGATATAGCTAAATCCAACCGTCAGAATCGTTAACTCGAAAGTCAAAATCTATAAGAAGCTTCGGATGCTGAAACAAACATCACGAACGAGTTTGGTATAAAAGATATGCCTAGGAAATGCCTGTCCAAAAGTCCAATTCTGGAACAGGGGCAAAATCATAATTTCGAGTCAAAACGATGTCCGTCGTTGGACCCGCTTTGCACCGAAACGTACGCCAGAAGCTACGGTCTCTTAAGGCATCAGACTACACGTCTACAGGTCCGGATTGAGGAGACGAACCAAACGGTATTTCAAATTTTGGATTCCGGTGAGTCGTGCACAAATTTGCCCATAAGAGCACGTCGCAGGCCCGCCAAACAGGTGTTCCATTCGACCTTCTCAGAATCGGACCAAACTTGGCATATAGGACCAGAAAATGATACGGTCCTGTTGGTGCAAGTTTCATCTCGATACGGTGAACGTACACGAAGTTATGGCCAAGTTTGCAAAAGGTCGATACGGGGGTATCTCGACGGATACGCACTGATTTCGTCGCACACACGCAATGAAATCGAGTTTCGTCAGCTCCCACACGTCAGCAACATCCATACGCGCCTTTCGATGCTTATAGTGCGCGACCACGTCGCCCGGTTTGTCGGAGCGCACACCGTTTCGGTTAATTTTTCTAAATTTTATGTTTTTGTAAACAAGTTTTTCTCTAAGTTTAGGTTCAAATATTTCTACACACAAGAAATTAAACTATAAACTAGATAATGGAATTTAAAGTGCTATATGGGGTCTAAATAATTGTTCAAAAAGTTTTTCGAAAAGCCTATTGGTTTGACGAAAAAAAGCCCTTAAATAGGGGTACATGAAACAGTTTCAAACTGTTGAAAAGTCAGTTTTTGGTGATTAATTTAGTCAATTTTTGACTCGATGGTCCGATACTGAAGGGATCTAACTGTTGTTCATCTAGAGGGTTATGTAGGATAACTATAGGAGTTTACGACTTAGAAATCCATCGAGCACGAAGGGAGAAAATTCTGCGTGAAGGAGCGTACCTCAACAACTAACTGAACAGAGCCTTGCTCTGTTCTGGACGGGTCGGCGCCTCCTCGGCGGTGCGACAGCCATCGTTGGCGGTTTGTAGGCGTCTCGTGGAGCACGCAAGAGGTCGTCGGACTAGGGGGTGGCCTATCATGCGATCACGAGAGAGTTTTTACGAGGAAAATTTTCTTCGAAAAAGTTGGTTTCTATTCCGTGGTTTAAATGAAGATTTTAAACCAATATTTATTTCGATTTAACAGAAGATTGGATAATTTTAGGGAGAATTGAAAAAGAATTAAGGAGGAGGAGATTTGGATGAAGGTGTAAAATTTTTGGATTTAAAAGATTGAAGAAAATCTGGGTTATCACTGTTTGTTCGCGTGAGGCTACCAGGGTCGGTCTCTTTGGTTTCATTGTCTCATGAGATATTCATATCTCGTGAGATAATGAAATCTTTTTTTTTCTAATTGCTTATACGCAGTCCTTATATGGGAACAACCGGGCTCGGGCTGCTGGACGAAGGCACTGTTCTTTTGAACAGTGCTGACGTCAACATCTCGTCAGCATTTTTTTTCTTCTTATTCTTATTCTAATTTATATATATATTTATAAACTTATAATATCTAGCTAAATTATAAAATAAATCTTCTAAAATCCCTAAAAATTATTTTAAAATATTTAAATACTTATTTGGTACAATCTTACCTTGTATGACTACAATAAGATTATGAACCCAACTATTAATGCAAACACCAACCCTTAAATACTGCAAATTTTTAAATAGCTAAATAAATAATAATATAACAAAATCCTAAAACATTTCTAATATGGTTTATGTAAAGGTTTTGTACCACAAAAATAATACATATGTACTACCATATAGAATAGCAGTCTCTTGCTATATCTTGATATTCACCACTCATATAAATAAATTCAAAAGGCTATTTAATAATTTAGAGAAAAATACTATAAATCTAAAATAATTTAATAAAAATTCATAAAGTTCTTGGTGGTTTACATCCTATCCAACTTAGAAAAATTTCGTCCTCGAAATTAAAAATAATCTTAATATCAAAAATAACAATAGTATATACGAGAGAAGGGAGGCACGTCAAATGTGCCTCGGTTTTTTGAAACGCTGACAGGGTGGTTATAACGGGATCCAAATTGCCATCATATTCTACAAGGTTGAGTATCCTTTAACTAAGGCTCTACTCAACTTATAGAAGTTGGCTACTTGTAAAAATCGTCGTTACAAGACTCCTAGAAATTCAACCCCAAGGAAAAATGAGAATATTAGCACTCCTGTCTACAGTCAAGGATCCTAAGGGATGCCTGGATATTGCCACAACGTTCTTGGTCAATAACTTACTAAAAGAAAATTATTACAACTTAACATTACCTTCCTATAGGTCATGCTTCCAACAAACTGGTAGAAACCTCTTATTTGACTATAACTAGAATGCGTTGGTATAGTGGGATTGGTGTCTTCGCATAACACGGGTAACTAGAGATGGGGTTGAAGAACTTTAGGGGAAGAATAATTTATGGGCGAAGAGGTGAGGGTCTTTAATAAGCGCAGGAACCTAGCTATAGAATTAGAATAGGTAAATGTTTGAACCTTCAAGTCATAATGACTAACATGTGCGGGTTGGTTAAATAGGATCTGTAAGTCCTGAAAATGTGTCTTCCGTGATTTTTGTGTATAAGTAGCACATGGGGTCTCAATTGCGTGGTACCCTAGTGGTATGTGCATAGTGGACTTCGAGTAGATCATAACCATATATTGGGTCGAAAGGTTTGAGTCGAAATTGGGTCTCCAATTGAAATCAAAAAGTTCATCGGTATTACGGTAAGGGGTATAGTTGGCCCTTATTGACCCGAAAGTTGCGTCATAAAAATAGAGTACAAGGGGACATGTTTGTGTGGCACGTAATATGCCTAGATAAAGGTAGGATCGTCTAGGTCTCGTATATGGAACTTGTTGGAAGAAAAAGACTAATGTTGTGCTCCAAATTTCAAAGTCATGGTAGGAGTATCCATAGTGTTGCGGATAGAAGTGGACATTGTGAACTTCTGGGTTATTTGCTCGGTTGGAGGAACCGTGTCAAGTCAAAGATTGTTCTTCAAATTTTGGATAATAGTGAAACGATTACCCATGTCATCCTTACGCTTCCTCGTTGGTAAGGGATGTTAGGATGACATACGTACCGAGGGTGTTGGATGATCCACTCTTCTATAGCACAAGACGATTACTGATGGGGTAACGAATTATAAGGTACATCATGCAAGGATCTCTAACTACTAAGTCATAAATCTCTTTCGTAGTAAGTCTGCTAGAATATCCTCAATAGATTTCTAATGGTATCGAAAGTAGTGCATATGCAGTGTTGCTGATAACTAGTGATTCATACTAAGACAAGTATTATGATATGCATGTTGACCAAGCTAATTGATGTGTTGTTTGAATGCTAAGCCATGTCTAAAACAAATAAATATTGTAACTGGAATAATACCTGCCAATTCTCCAACCTCAAGATGGGTGCCTATCACGGTCATACTAAGTGCTTGCCCATGCCTTTGTCCATTTATCTCCTGTCCAGCCTGACTAAATTGTGCTGCTTGGTCAGCTAAG
The DNA here is from genome assembly GCA_029216955.1 of Iris pallida. Taxonomy (NCBI): domain Eukaryota; kingdom Viridiplantae; phylum Streptophyta; class Magnoliopsida; order Asparagales; family Iridaceae; genus Iris; species Iris pallida. Next base: position 5,932,865 of record JANAVB010021000.1, read on the forward strand.
TGTGATCCTCTAGGATAACTTCCATATGGTGGTTGGTTTGCTCTGCTACTGGTCTATGTGCTGCAGGTCCTTGTATCCTCTGTTGTGCTGCCTTTAGTTATTCTGTACAGTCTCGGGCTTTGTAATGATCGGAGCCACAAATCATGCATTGTCCTAATCTGCGACGACAATCCTTCATTACATGACCTTTCCTATGACAGAAGTGACATGTAAGAAGCTCATCAATTGGATAGGGTATTGCCTTTGGTGGTTGTTGTGTTATAGAATGTCTGATTGGTCCACTATGGATAAGGTTACTTGTCCCAGTTGCTGGAATATGGCATCTCTGAGCCTGTTGTACTTCCTTATCAAGGAGTTCCTGGATTCTAGTTTCTTCTAACACTACAGCATAAGAAACTCTAGACTGCATTGTAGTATGCTTCTTGAGCTCTGGTGTTAATCCTTGGTGAAATCTCTTGGCCCTTTTGTACTCAGTAGGAATCAGTGTCTCACCGAATCTGCTCAGTCGACTGAATTCTGCATCATACTCGTCTACGGTCATGTTTCCTTGCTTGAGGTGTAGGAACTGATCATAGAGGACAACACGTACATGGATAGGAAAGAACCTCTCATTGAAGAGTTTGTAGAATTCTTCCCAAGTCTGATTGGCTCCGAAGCGTCTTTCTTCAGCTTTCTACCAATGATGGGCATTGTCTTCTAAGAGCAAGTCTACTGCTGTCATCGAATCATTTTTGGGCAACTGGGACGCCCTCAGAAGCTTCTCCGTGATGATAAGCCATGCAGTGACCTCTAGGGGTTCCTCGGTATCTCTGAAGGGCTTGGGATTCATATCCATGAAGTCCTTGATAGAGCCCTCATATGGATGTAGAGCTGGTGCTGGTACCGGTATCAGAGGTGGAGGTGGGGCCTGGTTAGTGCTTCCGTCATGCTCTGCCTCATTAGTTCAGCCTGTTGCCACTGAGTATGTATCATGGCGTACATGAATTATGTAGTAGGGTTTCCATCCTCTGGTGGTGGAGGCATCTGTGGTCCGTACTGAGCTAGATACTGTTGAGTGAATGGTGGCGGAGGTGGTGGTACATTCTCTTCGGTTGGTGCCTCGGTAGTCTGCCCAGTCTGGATGACTGGTGGCACTTGAGTCCCCTGTTGTACCATCGATGTGGTCATGGTGGCCTGCGACTGTCCTGGCTGATACGGGGTTACCGGGGTCATTGCTAGGACCTCTCTCTCCTGAGTGGCTGTATCACCAGACGCGTTCGTCGAGGTAGGAACGTGTCCGCTTCGAAGGTTCATCCTCCTGGCACGAAAATAGAATAACATTAGAATAGATTCGAACAAGTTATAGGTCAAGCAGTTGAAAGAGAATTGTCAACATAGTTGCGAATGAGATCTTGGGGAGCTAGTTAATTATATCTTATTCTGTATAAAAATTTATAAGGAGCGAACCAAGTATACTGGGTTGATCAGACCATCATGCACCGGTTCTGATTGACAATATGTTAGTGGGTTACCTCCAATAACATATATGTCATGAACAAGCTCGAAAATGATTAAGCTTGCAAATCTAGCCTATGATAGCAGCATTGGTCAAGATGGTAGAACATAAGTACGTGAGATAATGATGAAAGCAAGCATAAAAATTACAGTCCTTTAAGAATTCAAAGTTTTGTTCAGGGTTCATGCCTATACAGTCGTCCTACTTTCTTCCGGTATGAGGGTATGGTTACGGTCAGGGAAGTGTTATGTACTGAGGCATTCTACCCAACTTATAAAAGTTAGACTAGTAATATGGGAATGATGAAACATGTCTACCTCGTTCAAGTCATCGTCCTAACCTCTACCAAGCATGAATTAGACTGATAGTATGGAGGGTCAGATATGAGGCAATACAGGTAATCAAAGAGTGTTTAAAAAGTTTGGAGGTCAAAGGAGGCAATAATCATGGATGAGATACTATTCCTAATCCTATATGCAGGCTTATTGGTTACAGTCATGTAACCCAACAATATTTTCAGACCTGCATGGCCACCACAAAAATATGTAATGCCCCAGTCCCAAAATACGTAGGACTAGGCATACGTAACATGCCAGCTGCACATATACAAGGAATACTCCAATATGTGGAATCCTAGTATATATACGTAAGCTATAATAAAATAATCGCAGGCCAGAACATCAATAAACTATATCTCATCCATAGCAGATACAGAAGATAAAATAAATCTAAATAGAATAAATGAGTGAGTTAAAAGATAGTCGGGTGGACATGCCCACAAAACAGCTATAAAAAAATAATCTCAAATAAAGTAGATGTCTACTATGAGTCTCAAAGGACAACATGAATCTAGATATCAGCAGGAGATGCCTCGTCATCAAGGTACGAAGGATCCAGTGCTGAGCCATACTCCTGCGGGAAATCGTCTATACATGGAGAGATCACCAGGTCCTCAGAGGGACGTAACAAGATACAGGAAGAACATGCCATATGAACTGGATATAAATGCACCATAAAATAAAGATAAAGTAAAGTGTCCAAACCATAACACGGCTCAATATCCCATCATCGAAATTGTAGGCTACCCCTACAACCAAACAAGGATAAGGGGTAACATACTATTCCGCGAAGTGACATTTTTTTATACCAGGATTGGAACATGAAATTGCTAAGGTCTCCTAACCTTTCTAGTAGGCAATTTAGAAGACATCTCGATGTATGGGCAGGTGAAGGCTGACTCCCTCAGGACAAGGTAATAACTCACAACACGCACACGTCAAGTACCAATACTATTAGCCGACGTAACTCGAGGCTAGCGGCCCACGTGACCCATCAGTCCACATAGCTCGAGGCTAGTGACCCTCACGACTCGACTACCGTAGTACGCAGTTACTACAGCATTTGGATATGGGGGTAGCCTATACATTTAACTGTCTTCTCTCTCCCAAGGTCACTAACAGAAGGTAGTTCGCTAAGACTAGGTCTATATGCATACAAAAAGGTAAGAAGGAAAAATAACTGAAAGCAAAATAAAGTGAACTAAGAATAGCAAGTAATGGATCCAATTGAGAACAGATAATAAATATGCAGTAAATAAATAAATAAAGATGCATATAATTATAAACCGTAAATAAGGCAGGGTATCTTGCCTGAGGATGGTGCGAGATGTAGCAAAATCCAACCGTCAGAATCGTCAACTCTAAAGTTAAAATCTACAAGGAGCTCCGGATGCTGAAACAATCATCACGAATGAGTTTGGTATAAAAGATATGCCTAGGAATCTCCTGTCTAAAAGTCCAATTCTGGAACAGGGACAAAATTGTAATTTTGGGTCAAGACGATGTCCACCGTTGGACCCACTTTACACCGAAATGCGTGCCAGAACCTACGGTCTCTAAAGTCGTCAAACTACATGTCTACAGGTCCAGTTTGAGGAGACAAACCCAACGGTATGTCAAATTTTGGATTTCGGTGAGTCATGCACAAATTCGTCCGTTAGAGAGGGTCGTAAGCCCGCCAAACAAGCGTTCCATTCGACCTTCTCAGAATCAGACCAAACTTAGCATACAGGGCCAGAAAAATGATACGGTCTTGTTGGCGCAAGTTTCGTCTCGATACGGTAAACGTACACGAAGTTATGGCCAAGTTTGCAAAAGGTCGATACGGGGGTATCTCGACTGATACACACTGATTTTGTTGCGCACACGCAACGAAATCGAGTTCCGTCAGTTCCCACATGTCAGCAACATCCATACGCGCCTTTCGATGCATATAGTGTGCGACCACGTCGCTCGGTTTGTCGGAGCGCATGCCGTATCGGTTAATTTTTCTAAATTTCAAGTTTTTGTAGACAAATTTTTCTCTAAGTTTAGGTTCAAATATTTCTACACACTGAAAATGAAACTATAAACTAAATAATGGGATTTAAAGTGCTATATGGGGTCTAAATAATTGTTCAAAAAGTTTTTGAAAAGCCTACTGGTTTGACGGGAAAAAGCCCTGAAACAGGGGTACATGAAACAGTTTCAAACTGTTGAAAAGTCAGTTTTTTGTGATTAATTGAGTCAATTTTTGACTCGATGGTCCGATACTGAAGGGATCTAACTGTTGGGTCGTCTAGAGGGTTATGTAGGCTAACCATAGGAGTTTGCGACTTCAAAATCCATCGAGCACGAAGGGAGAAAATTCTGCGTGAAGGAGCGTACCTCAACAACTAACTGAACAGAGCCTTGCTCTGTTCTGGACGGGTCGGCACCTGCTCGGCGGTGCGGCAGCCGTCTTCGGTGGTGTGAAGGCATCTCGTGGAGCACGTAAGAGGTCGTCGGGCTAGGGGCGGCCTATCACGCGATCACGAGAGAGTTTTTACGAGAAAAAATTTCTTCGAAAAAGTTGGTTTCTATACCGTGGTTTAAATAAAGATTTTAAACCAATATTTATTTCAGAAGATTGGATAATTCTAGGGAGAATTGGAAAAGAATCAAGGAGGAGGAGATTTGGATGAAGGTGTAAAAATTTTAGATTTAAAAGATTGAAGAAAATTCGGGTTATCAGTGTTTATTCGCATGAGGCTACCAAGGTCGGGTCTCTTTGGTTTCATTGTCTCACGAATTTATTTCAGTGTTTACAAAATAAATCTTCTAAAATCTATAAAAATTATTTTAAAATATTTTAATACTTATTTGGTAAAATCTTACCTTGTATGACTACAACAAGCTTATGAACCCAATTATTAATCCAAACACCAACCCTTAAATACTGCAAATTTTTAAATAGCTAAATAAATAATAATATAACAAAATCCTAAAACATTTCTAATATGGTTTATGTAAAGGTTTTGTACCACAAAAATAATACATATGTACTACCATATAGAATAACAGTCTCTTGCTATATCTTGATATTCACCACTCATATAAATAAATTCAAAAGGCTATTTAATAATTTAGATCAAAATACTATAAATCTAAAATAATTTAATAAAAATTCATAAAATTCTTAGGGGTTTACACCAGGGAAGCAAGGAGGGAAGTCCAGGAGCTTCGGGCAATGTTCAATGTCCGAGACTCCTCTCGGGACCTCAGAATACGACAGCCGTATCCCGTTGCATGGAGAGATGTACCTTTTCCACCATGGTACAAGTGGTTTCATATTGATTCGTATGACGGGAAGACCTCTGCTAGTCGGTACATGACTTATTTCGAGGTCACAACGGACCACTTGCCACATAGTGACGCCATCCTCACACGATTATTCATCGGAGCACTGGAGGGGATCGCGTTCGACTGGTATCGCAACCTTCCAGACAACTGCATCCATTCTTTTGACAGCTTCAAGAACATGTTCCTAGAGAGATTCTATAAAGTAGGGCATAATGTGACATTGTCGTCTCTCATGGATGTCGTTCATGAAGAGAGGGAGCTAACAAGGAACTATATCGAGCGGTTCTATCAAACAATAATTAGATTGCCCTAAGGCAATCCCGAAAGCTCCTTGATCGAAATCTGCCAGAAGAAGTTGCTCCCCGTAATCAGCCTCTGGATGGGTGAAGACCAGTTTAGGGATTGGACGACCTTCATCATAAGAGCCACCAATGCCGAGGCAAAGTTAAAGAAGGCTTGCCAGCTGGGATTACACATCCCAGATGGAGAGGTCAAAAGCAAACGTCCTGGTTCCACCTCCAATAACAATAACACTGACGGTACCTCTAATAACCGGGACAACAAAGGCAAACAGGCCCTGGTCGCTGATTCGACCAAGAAGCCTGAACAAAAGAAGGCAGAAGCTCAGTGGCCCAAGATGAATTACTCATTCGAAGATAGTCATGTCAAGCCTATCTTCGACATACTCTTGCAAGGGGACAGGATCCAACTCCCTGTACCAAGGCACCAGCCTCAAGCGACGGAGATGGAGGACCCAAAATGCTGCCATTTCCACCGCTATATTCATCATGCCACTCATGACTGCTTTCAATTAAAGCGTTACATCCAGAATCTTATCGACTCCAAATCTCTGTCACTAGACATTGAAGAGGTTACCGTGGCGGCGAATATGGTGTCAATTCAATTCGGCGACTTCCCTCCAATAAGTACCTAAGACGGGGTAATAGCTATACCCCGGGCAACGATGGAAGTTACTAATCTTCCCCCCGTCCGGGACCAGACAACTGGCTTGGTGCCTCTCACCATGTCACGAGAAGATAGCATGTGGGTGCACCCAGGCTTAGTGCCCAAATTTACCCAGACGGTGTCCTCTGGCCAACAAGAAGAATAGCATAAAGTCTAGATCCTGCCATACAATTTCAGTCGAAGCTGAGGAGGCGGCGGCTGTTGTTACCCGGTCTGGGGCATAAGTCCAGCCCATTCCGGATAGTTCAGTTGAAGACCCTCAGCTAGCAACGCTACCGGCCACTGATGTTTTGGGGCCATCTCAGCCTCTACCGGCGGACAGGTCCAAGCCGAAAGAAACCCACTTCGACAGGCCGCTCTGTAAGGATGTACCCGAGGGGTTAGAGAGACCTTACAACTTTGACGTATTAGCACAACTGGCTAATACACTGACAAAGTTGTCATTATACGAGCTCCTAAGGCTCTCCAAGGATCTTCGTGTCGCATTGAGCGAAGCACTCCAGAATGCCGATGCTTACTTAGCCCAGGTCAAACCTATGGGGGAAGACTCGTCGGCAGACCTCCAGGACAGCAACTGTACGGATGTAATGACCAACATTGTATTCACCCAATATGCCATGCTGATCAAAACCAACATACATGATTGCCAGTTGTACTACACTGGATATATAGGCGACATCAAGGTGGATATGATGCACATCGATCCTGGCTCGTCGATAAGCATCATCCCGAAAAGTTTACTTCAAGTCCTCGGCATCCCTATATACCGGCTAGCGGCGACCAATACTGCCATTAGCGGTTTTAACTCGGGAATGAGCTATCCCTTGGGAAAGATCCGATTGAAATATCAGAACGGCAACCTAAGGAGAGTGGTTACCTGCTACGTCATAGATGCAGATATGTCCTACAATATCCTCTTGGGGTATCCGTGGATACATGACTATATGATCGTGCCATCCACCCTCCACCAACGCTTCAAGTATGTCAGTAAGTACGGTTTCGTGAAGACTGAATTTGCCGACATCGATCCTTTCAAGGGGTTGAGTCTTATTATTCTTCGGAGGCGTGTCTATATGACGAATCCAAGAAACACATAACTGACGAACTAGAGGCCATCACAGGGCCAGAGGAACCCTTGAGAATTCATCTCCAGGCCCGTAAACCGGGCAAAGCTGCACCCCTTGTCGCAACTTTGCATAAAGAGATGCCCGGTTCCCCCACTCCAGCTGCACAGTTGGAACCGATGGTCATCCAACTCCCAAGGATCAGCCAAGAGCCAAAACTCGTTATAGGGCCAATAGTGATCCGATTGCCAAAATCTAATCAAAGGCGACCGAAAGATGCAAGGCCCTCTGGGGATCCGATGGTGATCCGATTGCCAAGATCCAGTCAAAAGCATTCGGAAGACATGAAGTCTTCTGCCGAGCCGATGGTTATCCGTCTTCCCAAGACGAGCTAACAATCAAGTGTAGATACGAGACCCTCCGGCAAGCCAATGCCATAAGCAGAACCATTGGTGGTCAAGTTGCCCAGGACAGCGTTCCCACCTCCGATCATGCAAGGGGTAGCTGAAGAGGATGCAAAACTCGTGAAGTATCTTGTTACAAAGGTGGATAGTCCCTCTCCTGATGATGTAATCCCTGTGGACAAAATTTCTTATTTCATCAATAAGAGGCTGCCATTGAACTATCTTCAGTGTAATAAACTCAATCTTATGTATACTTTGGGACTCGGTCGGGACATTAACCTGCACACACAGGTGACAATCGTCCGTACCGCAAACAGACTTACTCCCATTAGAGGTATCTACTTCCTAGTCCCAGGAAGAAGGGAATGCGATCACACGATCATCTTTGGCCGAAAAGAAGGTCCTCAACCTTTTATACCACAAGAGTTTGATCTCGAACCCGATATTGGAAGATTACCACTCTACCTATATAGTCCTCAAGCTAATTACTTCATAAAAAAGCAAGGGTACGACATGGAGGCTAACCCAGGTCTGAATTACGGAAACAGTCGGCAATCGCCTCTGCAGCTATCAACTCCGTCTGGAAAACCTCAGGATTATTACGGCAAGTCCAAATGCGGCCTCGGTTATGTTACACCAGCAACAACGCCCGAGAGCTCCGATGATGAATGCGAGTTGCATTCTCACTCATCTGAAACACCTACATACGATTCTGACGACAGCATTGGGGATATGTTCAGGCAGACATTACCTGTCAACATGGCATCCGCTGACATTGAAGAAGAAGACAAGGATCTACTCGAACCTCTTGAATTGGAGTCATGGATCCAACAACTGGATGCACAATGGGAGAAGCGCTTTGAATTATGTGACCCTCCCATTGAAGATAAGGTCATGCAAGTTAACCTCGATGATGAATCCTATCCAAAGCCAATCTTCGTCAGTAAAAGCCTGATGGACGGCGAGCGGGAGTCGTTGTTGCAATTCGTCAGAGAATATAACGACGTCTTTGCCTGGAGCTATGAAGACATGCCAGGACTAAACCCCGAGATCGTACTTTATAAGCTCAATATTTATCCAGACGCAAAACCAGTCAAACAACAACAACGACAGTTCCGTCCAGATATCATGAACTCCATCGAAGTGGAAGTAAACAAGATTATAGCTAGTGGTTTCATCCGTGAAGAGCAGCACCCAGACTGGATAGCTAATATAGTCCAAGTCGTCAAGAAGAACGGGAAGGTTCGAATCTGTATCGACTTTCGTAATCTGAATGCGGCATGTCCTAAGAATGAATTCCCTCTTCCCATCACCGATATAATGATCGATAATACGTGTGGCTTCGAGCACATGTCCTTTATGGATGGTTCTTCAGCATATAATCAAGTCAAAATATCTCCTGATGATGAGAAGCATATATCATTCCGAACATCAATTGGTGTGTACTATTACACAGTCATTCCCTTCGGCCTAAAGAACGCCGGTGCTACATATCAACGAGCTATGAGCGTCATCTTCAGAGATCACTTGCGCAAGACGGTAGAGTGTTACGATGACGACATCGCCGTCAAAAGCTGCTCCAAGGATGATCACTTACACGATTTGAGAACAATGTTCGACCTTATGTGAGTGCACAATCTGAAGATGAATTCCACCAAGTCCTTCCTGGGTGTGTCTAGCGGAAAGTTCTTGGGCTTTGTCATTACTTCCATGGGCATTCACATAGACCCCGATAGGACAAAGACAATCCTGGAGATGAGTCCACCGAGGAACCTCCGTGAACTCCGCGGCCTTCAGGGAAGACTAGCTTACATCAGGAGGTTCATATCTAACCTCTCAGGAAAATGTCAACCCTTCACACAACTAATGAAGAAAGGCGTCTCTTTTGTATGGAATAAGGAATGTCAATACGCCTTTGATGACATTAAGGAATACTTGACGAATCCGCCAGTTCTGGTAGCCCCGATCGCCGGAAAGCCCTTCTTGCTCTATGTACGGGCGACAGAACACTCCCTCGGCGCCTTGCTAGCACAAAACAATGATGCGGGGCATGAACAAGCCATCTATTATCTCAGTCGAATGATGGTGGGGCCGGAGTATAGGTACACCGCCGTGGAGAAGGAATGCCTTGCCTTGGTGTTCACCATTCAGAAAACACGACACTATGTGTCTGGGCAGACTATCCATGTTGTCTCGCGAGTTAATCCCCTCAAGGTTCTCATGACCAAACCAGGCGCACTCAGTTCTCGTCTAGCCACAAGGGCGATACTGTTATCCTCCTATGACATGGTATTCGTTCCGTAGAAGGCTGTCAAAGGTCAAGCCTTGGCCGACTTCCTAGCAGCCCACTCAGGCTCAGGAACATCAAGAATCTATGAAGAAATCCCAAATAAAGTCGTTAACTCAAATATGGCTTCACATGATAACGTTTGGCGAATGTTCTTTGACGGTGCTTCAAGAACAGGGCCACAAGATGATATCGTCGCTGGAGTCGGGGTAGTATTAAATTCTCCCTCTGGTTGGTGGTCAACCGGGCAAATTCTCTCATAGAACCCTGTTCAAACAATATAGCCGAATATAACGCTTTGGTCATCGGGCTCTGACTTACAAAAGAGGTGTGAGTCAAGTACCTAGAAGCATATGGCGACTCGTAGATGATTATCAATCAAATTCGAGGCTCTTACGAGGTTCGTAACGCGGACCTGATTACTTATCATCAGACAGCAATTGCCATCATAGCAACCTTGGAGGGGTTCTTTATAGGACATGTTCCTAGGCTCCAGAATACCGAAGCTGATGCCCTAGCAGGCCTCACCGCTTCCTTGGTGGTTACAAATTATGCTCATTATCTAGTTGACGTTATAGGCCATGAGCTGGTCTGTCCTAAGGTCAATGTTCAACTGGATACGAGTTACTCCACCCAGATGACCAATGATGTGCAAGATTAGTGACTCCCGTTCATCGACTTTGCGGTCTACGGAATCCTGCCTGAGAATGTGAAAGAAGCAAATTCAATCAGAAAGCGTTCTCTCAGATTTTTTTATGACACAGAAATGAAAATGTTATATCGACGATCTTAGGAAGGACTACTGTTAAGATGTCTGTCAAATACAGAAGCCACAGAAGCCTTATGCGAGGCTTATGATAGTGTTTGTGGGGCTCACCAACTAGGCCCGAAGTTGTAGGACCGTCTCCGTCAGATGGGTTACTACTAGCCTACGATGGTAGCAGATGCAGTCGATTATACAAGAAAGTACAAGGCTTGTCAAATCCACACATATTTCATACATCTGCCAGCTGAGTTCTTACACCCAACAGTGGCCTCTTGGCCATTTGAAGCATGGAGAATGGATATTGTTGGCCTAATCATCCTATCGTCATCCAAAGGGCACCGGTTTATTCTCACAATCATCGACTACTTCTCCAAATGGGCAGAAGATATTCCGTTGACAGAGGTAAAGACATCAAACGTGATCAGTTTCATAAAAATATCATGTCATTTATCATTTTGGACTGCCAAGGAGGATCATTCATGACAATGGTCCGTAGTTCGCAAGCCATACCTTCTATCGATTATGTGACAAGAACCGAATTTAGAATGTGGCTTCAACGGCCTACAACCCATCGGCTAATGGTCTGGTTGAAGTCTTTAACAAGACCATAATCAAGCTTCTCAAGAAGTTCGTATCTTCAAACCAGCGCGACTAGAATAAAAAGCTGGGCGAATGCTTATGGGCGTACCGTACTACAAGTCGGACGGCTACGGGAAATACACTGTTCTCTCTGGTGTACGGGAGCGAGGCAGTTCTCTCATTGGAGACTCAGATCCCCTCACTTCGTGTGGCCCTTACTTACCGGTTAACGTCGGACGATAACTACCGCCGACGGCTACAAGAATTGGAAGCGTTAGACGAGAAACGTTTGCAAGCTCAACAAAGCATCGAGCTCTATCAAGCACGCATCTCTCGAGCCTTCAATAAGAAAGTCAAGTGGAGGACATTCCAAGTAGGCGATCTCGTCTTGGCCGTTTGTAGACCGATGGTCATGACTTACAAAATAGCCGACAAATTCTAGCCTAAGTGGGAGGGTCCATACATCATCGAGACCGTATTCTCCAACGGCGCATACCGGCTCGCAAAACAGAACGAAGACTTGCTCATAATGCCCATAAACGACAAATTCCTGAAGAAGTACTATGTCTAAAGACATGCTGGTACTCCTTTAAACCATCAAATCTACCAAACTATCGAGTTATGTACACCAAGTACCTCTGAACTCACACTATATCGCATCTCCCTGAGTGGCGAGTCATGTATGATGATACCTCTGAACTCCCACTCTAATGTTTTATCACACAGGAGTCTGCCCAGCTTATCGTTATCACTGAGCAAACTTAATGTTCCTAATTATCATGTGTCATGTCCATATCACCTCTGATACCGATAGTCTCCAGACTTAACACTTGTACCGGGATAAAAGACATGGTGTTAAGACCATAAAACCTATCACATCCATATTACCTCTATTGTTTTTGTCTCAAAATCTATTACTTGCACCACCAGTGCACAGAAGAGTAATAGGTCCACCAGAAAATTATTCTTGATTATCGTGTATCATGTCCATATTACCTCTGATATCGATAGTCTCCCGACTTAACGCCTGTACCCAACCCGGGATAAAAGATATGGTGTTAAGACCACAAAACCTATCACGTCCATATTACCTCTGTTGGTTTTGTCTCGAAATCTATTACTCGCACCACCAGTGCACAGAAGAGTAATAGGTCCACCAAAAAATTATTCTCGATTATCGTGTATCACGTCCATATTACCTCTTATATCGATAGTCTCTTGACTTAGCACCTGTACCCAACCCGGGGTAAAAGACATGGTGTTAAGACCACAAAACCTATCACGTCCATATTACCTATGTTAGGTTTTGTTTCAAATATGTTACCCGTACCGTTAGTGCGCAAAAGGGTTATAGGTCAACAGAAGTTATCCTAATCTATTACTCGCACCATCAGTGCGCAAAAGGGTAATAGGTCCACAAATATCATTCAAATTTATTTGATAGCATTTCTAGATGCACAAAAGGGTAATAGGTCCACAAAAAAGTCCCCTAGTGGGATGTCCTTTATTAACCACAAATGCTGTATTAGGCCCTCTAATATAAGCACCACAAATAAAGAATAGAGTGAATGTATTCTGTTTAATCAAAATCAGTTACATTCATAGGACTACATCAGCAGCAAAAAGAAAAGAAAAAAAATCTAGCAATACATAGTTTGGTCAGTTTGACAGCACTTTGCCCTCGAAAGAAGTCATATTTTACTGCTGAGAAGCAAACAAGGATGTTGAATCTCCAAGGGGCTGCATGGAGGAGGGCAAATATAGCATGCTTTTTCCCCCTCCGTATTGCGGATACCTCAGCCCCGCTCCTCCAAAAGACTATACCTTCAAAACAACATCCCTAATGGTGATTTTGCCTACATGGAGAGCCGTAAAAATAGGACTTTCATGATGACGCCTGGCCACGGTTCGATTCTCCGATGTATAAAGGTTCTTCCTACCATCTGGGGAAAACTCTTCTGAAACATGGGGAATTCTGAGTTGTTTGATGTATATGCCAAAATGGCACGAAAAAAACTCTTCTGAAGCATGGCGAGTTCTGAGCTATTTGATGTGTATGTCAGAATGGTGCGTCTTCACTCTATTGCCGATACCGGTCCTGAATAAATTTGCTATCCGGATCCCTGTAAAAAAAAGGGGGGAGGAGGTTAGCAGTTAGAAGAAAACAACATTCAGCAAAATAGACCCCATGCGGCCTAGTTATGAGGAACGCACATACAGCTTAAAAACATGAGACATATGCGGCTCAGTCTTAAAGCACTTATGCGGTTCTGTTATGCAATATTCATGCGGCTAAGCCATGAGGCATTTATGCGGATCAGTTATGAGATGTATATACCGTTTGGTCACGAGGCATCTATGCGGTTCAGCCATGTAGCGCTTATGCGGCTCAGGTATGAGGTATCCATGAATGTCAGTGGCACTTATACGGCTCCATCATACATAACATATTACAGTCCCATGAGATGGGGGATATATCGATCATGCCTAAAGTACAAAGGCAATCTATGACAGGCCTGCGCATAAAATATACGATATGGCCATTCAAATTTAAGTCATGGCTCTGCTCCCGCCCTTACCCTTAACAGGGGGGTGCACGTCAGGATGAACGGAAGGAGAGTTCGTTGCACTCGATGGAGAGACGAGTCCCTTCCCTTTGGTCGTAGCACCAGTCGACTTGGAAGCTTTCGGATCCATGGCTAACCAGGACAGAAAAGATGACGAAGATAATAAAGACGAAGAAAGAAAAAGTTGAAAAAAAAAAATCTCTCCGTATGGCCCATATTTATAGCTCTTCAAAGTGGAAACAGATGAACGTCACGTCGGTTATTGTGACATTAAAGATAATGACGACACTTAGGAATTTTTATCCTTAATAACCATCATCGCCGCTTCAATTCTCGTATCCATTAAAGATAATGATGGCATTTGGGGATTTCATCCTTAGTAACCGTCAACTTTATCTCAAAAAGAGAGCCCAAATCAAAAACTAAATCAAAGCATTAAAAACAGCAGTGACAGCTGGCAGACAAGATCACCCTGCGGCACAAGATCTACCTAAGGCCCAAAAACGTCGTAACGGCTCAAAATGTCCCTACGGCATGACGTCTCTCATGACTTGAAGATTTTTCTGCGGTTTGACATATGTCCATGCTTTTTATTCAAAGTATTCCAAATTTATAATTTGACAACTTTAAAGGGGGTATTGTAGAAGCATGAAAAATATAGGGTTTTGCGGATCATAACTCACCTCATGAGTCCTCTGGAATAGATTGACCCGCATAAAGAAGAGCCGCATGACAGACTCAGCACGCCCCCCCCGCGGCCCATCTTCACCAGACTAATTTTTTGAGCTGCAGAAAGAATATTCACTTATGCGGCCAAGCTGATCAACCCTTTTGATAAAGCTGACAAAACTCTGTCAAAATTGGCAAAAATGACAGCTCTGATAAACTCTGACACTCTGACAAAAAAATATAAGACGTGATCAGACAAAACATCATGTCACCTGTCTGGACATGGCCATGCGGCCAAAATGACTGCGATCCGAGCCGCATAAGCCTTATACGGCTCAATCTATATGCTTCATGCTGCCATGGGTGACTGCAATCTAAGCCGCATGAGCTTTATGCGGCCCAAAATACAGATCTTATACGGCTGAAAAGTCCCCAAGCTACATACAGACCAAGGAAGACTATGACTTAAGCTGCATGAGTCTTATGCGGCCCACCATGGCCAAACACTAAAAGACTTATGCAGCTCAAAATACCATAAGCAAATTGATCCTATCCTGCGATAGGACACGTGGCAGGCTGACCAAGTCTCAACCACCCAGATTTCCTACAACAAAATCCCAACAAGTCGCTAGCTGGCGGCCAAGGAGCGGGTCTTTGAGTGCTGCTGTAGCCACGTGGCCACGCGAACATCCATGCGGCTCAAGATATCTACCATTATAAATAGCAGGGTGACACACCCCTGCAAAAGGCTGGCAACCTACGAAAGGCAATTTCATCAAGAGCAAGGAACGCGTCAGATAGTCCAAGGAGTAAGGTAGAGTTGCTATACTTTTTCGAGTCTCTATCGTCACCCCCCAGAATCAAAACTAAATAATTGTACTTAGATTGTTTCCTAGGATTTCTTTCTAGGCTTTCTCTTGTACAAGCGAGTTTGCAATCAAGTTCAATTCATTTATAAGTTGTTGTGCTTGATATTTAATGGCAAACATTTATCATGTTGAAAGCACTAACAATGACAGGTACTTAGTAGCAAAGAATGATACAAAGTGGCTTTGGCATATGAGACTTGGACACACCAACATGGACACCATCTCCCGGCTGGCCACCAAGAAGCTTGTTAGAGGACTCCCAAGCATTCTATTCAAGATAGACATGGTATGTGAAGAATTCGAGAAGAGTAAGTTACAAAATTTTCTTTCAAATCCATCAACTCGGTGAGCACTACTAGACCTCTCCGAATTATTCATATGGATTTATTTAGTCATAGTGGAGTAGCTAGTCTTGGTGGAAAACCCTATAATTTTATTTTAGTTGATGATTTTTTGATATTTACTTGGGTTATTTTTTTGCAAATAAAAGTGATACTTGTCGTGAATTTGTTGCTTTTTGTAAACGTGTTCAAAATGAGAAAGGTTTATGATCAACAAAATTAGAAGTGATCATAGAGGAAAATTTAATAATGTCAATTTAAAAGGCTTTGTGATAAAAATGGGTTTGGTCATGATTTTGCTTGCCCTAGAACTCTATTACAAAATGGTATTGTGGAAAGAAAGAACATAACCCTTGGTGATATGATAAGGGTCATGTTAAACCAATACAAGCTCCCCCAATACTTTTAGGCGAAGCTGTTAACACGTCATATTATGTTGTAAATAGTCTTGATTAGACCCATTTCTAAGAAAATTCCATATGATCTTTGGTTTGATAAAATTCCCTCTATTGAATATTTTAAAGTTTTTGGATGCAAATGTTTAATTTTGAATACCAAATATAACCTAGGCAAATTTGAAGAAAAAGCCTATGAAGGCATCTTCCTTGGTTATTCTATGCATAGCAAAGGTTTTCGTGTATTCTACAAACGAAGTCTTGTAGTCGAAGAGTCAATCAATGTCTCCTTTGATGAACTTAACACTTTCACATCTAGCTCCTCGAATGATGTTGATGACATCTCTTTTGGTTTGGAAAACTCTTCTCTTGGAGATACTAGTGCTCCTTTATCTAGTAATGAAGTTGAGACTATTCCACCCGAAGACTCTCCACCAATAGAGCCTCCTCAAAGGGATCTCCCCAAAGAATGGAGATTTGTTCTCCATCATCACAAGAAGGTTATCATTAGTGACCCTTCCTCACGAGTTAGCATTAGATCTTCTACACGAGATCACTGCATAAATGTGACTTTCATTTCACAAATAGAGCCCAAAAATATTAATGTTGCTTTTAATAATGAATTTTGGATGATTGCAATGCAAGAAGAGCTTAATCAATCTGAGAAAAATAATGTTTGTTAACTCGTTACTAAGCACCACAACTATCCCATTATTGGGACAAAGTGGGTGTTTCAAAATAAATTTAATGAGGATGGTATTGTCACTCGTAACAAAGCTCGATTGGTTGATTAAGGCTATAACCAAGAGGAAGGCATTAACTACAAAGAAACCTATGCTCTGGTTGCTCGTCTTGAATCCATTCGAATGTTTTGTGGTTTTGCTTATTTTAATAATTTTAAACTTTTTCAAATGGATGTCAAAAATGCCTTTTTAAATGGAATTATTAAAAAAGAGGTGTATGTCAAGCAAACTTCTGGCTATAAAGATTTTTAATTTCCTGATCATGTTTTAAAACATCATAAAACCCTCTTTGGCCTCAAGCAAGCTCTTCGTGCTTGGTATGGGCGCCTTAGTTCCTTTCTCATTTCTTACAACTTCTCCAAGGATAAAGTTGACACCACACTTTTTATTAAAACTCACAATGGCACACTTCTATTAGTTCAAATCTATGTTGATAATATTATTTTTGGTTCCACTAACAAAATACTATGTGTAGACTTTGCCAAAGTTATGCAAGACGAATTTGAAATGAGCATGATAGGAGAACTATAATTTTTTCTTGGTCTATAAATTAAGCAAGGACCTCAAGGCATGTTCATCAATCAAGCCAAATATACAAAGGATCTTGTCAAGCACTTTGAGCTAGACTCATCCAAATCAATGAGAACTTCTATGGCCACAATGACAAAGCTTGATCATGATGAAATGGTGTCCCCGACGACATTCGTAAGTATCGAGGTATGATTAGTAGCTTACTTTACTTAACTGCAAGTCGTCTCGTTTATCAATTTTAGTGTTTGTTTATGTGCACGTTATAAGCTGTCACGACCCGTTACCCAAATTGTTGGGCCGGGCCGAGCCATGTCCAGCCTACGCTTGTTAAAGCGTAGTAAGCTGTTCTATGAATAGACAATAAAGGATCTAAGCTGCTAACTGTTCTAAAATCACATTTAAAGGTTCATCACAACACAACATCTATAAGCAAAGGTAAACAAACACATATTTAATAATACACTACCAAGTATCTAACTGGAGACAAAGTCCAGTATACAAATATAAGTACAGACAAAGTCTAAGTCTCAAAATACAAGAAAGATAACTAAGCAAGGTTCCCCGCTGGGACCTCTTTTGGAGCTAAGGCCAGGTCCTCAAAATCAGTGCCATAATATGTAACACATAGCATTTCCTTCTCGAAAAGTATACCTACAATATTATCCTGTCAGGACGGGAGCAAGTACAACCTCTACAACTAAAGTACTGAATATATAATGAAAGAGATGTACAACAAGAAACATGGTGTGATAAGTCTATAAAACATGAAATACTGGAAAACATGGCCTCATGGTACAACTGGGATCACAATATCATAGTAACATATGGAACATGGCATATCTGGAATCATGGTATGACTGGAATCACAGTATCATAGTATCATAGGGAACATGGCATAACTCATAGTCTATCATGGCAAGAACACATATGTCATAGAGACAGATGCATATGTAATATTTAAAACTGTAGCAAGTACGTGATCGGTCAATAGGTGTAAAATGTACTATGGTACAAGTATCTAAAATATACTTCCATACAAGTAAAGCAAGCGATAGTTGTACATACGTACAAATACAGCTGGTACGCCTACGACAAGGTATACATAAAATGTCAACCTTGCTCGGTACGTACGTACGAGTAGGGGGGCATGATCTCGTACTCAACTATCAGTTTCCCTATAACCCATATTCTAACATGTGAGAGATACGAGAACAGTAAAACATGTGGGAGATACTGGGAGTAATATAAGCATGGCCGGTACTGGGAATAGTATGAAACATGTGAATACTCCGAGTAGTATAAAGCATAGTAAAATATGTACTGAGAACCCGTAAGAAACATGTGAAGATATAAGAACTGTCCTAAGCATGGAAGGTACTAAAAGTAATACAATATGTGAAGATTTAACTTGCTACCTCAAGGATCGATATTTTAACATGGTTAATACATGTTCTAGCATTAAAAGACAGTAAATGAGTTTGTAGATGTACTTGCCTCGAGCAAAGCAAGAATACTAGTACGAAGATATAGATGTCCGGTGTCCTGTCAATAATGGTATACAAACTCAGTTCTAAGCTATGTTAAATATTACACTAGTGGTGAGACACGACTCCTAACTGGATACTAGCCAAGTGGGGACCTAGCATAAAAGTCTAATATGGAGTGCCACTATATCCAAACTAATTTCCTAGGGTCTTTACTCTAGTGTAGGGTGAGTTTGAAGAGAGTGAAAGAGAGAGTTGATATTTAAAAAGAGAGAGAGAGAGAGAGAGATATTTGTGAGAGAGAGAGGGGGGAGTCGGTCCAAGAGAGGGGGGTACTGTGAGGCGGAGGTGAGGGGTGTGAGTGTTTGTATTAATAAAGAGAGAGTGAGAGAGTTAGATATATATATATATATATATATATATATATATATATATACATGTAGAATATTTGTAAAGTAGAGAGAGAAAAATAAATATTTACAATAGAAAAAATAGAGAATTTATGTGGGGTATTAATGCAGTCCTGAGTGAACAATATGGAGCTTGGGTTCGGGTTCGGTCGAGCCGGGTCGGGTCAAAATCGAACCGGGTGCAATAATTGAATTAAAAATAGGGATTTATAATCATGGGTAAATAAATAATATACGGGGACTCCAATAAATGGGACACAAGCGTCATGTGGATAATAGGCTTCACATGGGCCACGTCCATACTTTGGGTTGACTAGGTTGGATCGATGTCGGGTCCCGAAATTAAATTGGAAAATAAATCAGGTTTTACGGTAGATAATAAATTGGCCTAAATTGACCCGGAAGTTGTGCGAAGAAAATTAAGCACAAAATGAAGTGTCTGGGTGGGACACGAAGGTTATGGGTGAAGAGCGTCTCGAGTAGATCATTTATGAGAAGTCGGTTCTGAGAAAACGACTGGTCTCGTGCTCCTAAATTAAAAGTCACGGTAACGTACAAACGGAGATAAAAAATAAATGTGGGAATAATTATTCAACGATTAATCGGTCTAAGTTGACCCGAAGTTGCGCGATACAAAAAGAGCACAAGGGAACGAGTTCAAGTGGGACATGATATATCAAAACGAAGATAATCTCGTCTGCTTCAAAACTCATGAAGAGAGTTTACAGAGATTGGCATCCCTGACGCTCCAGATGTCAAAGTCATGGAAAAGGACATTAATGATTTAAACAATTAAATAATAAAATATTTTATCGAAAATAATTCATTCAGAAAAATAAAAATAAACCCTGAAATTCAGGGGGCTTACATCCTATCCACCTTACAAAAATTTCGTCCTCGAAATTAAAAATCATCCAATAGGTCAAATTATAACATGTAGCTGCTCTGGCTACGATACTCAAACTGCTACCCTTATAATCATCTCTTCCATTTTTCTTTACAATCATTTTGGTTCAGGTTCAAAAAAGTCCTTCTATCATAAACTACGTCATATATCCTTTAGAATCTTCCATACTAACATAGAACCTTTATGTATACACTAAACTATAGGTCATTCTCTGGGTATGTTTACCACCCTAAAATGCTTAATCATCAAATCATATTTTCAACCTCAATTGTAAATACTTGATTTCCTTATCGTGTCCTAAGTATCCATATTCTATCAATCTATAGTTCCTTAGCATCATTTGTCGTCAATCCTTCCCTACAGTTTCTCCTTAAAATTATACATTCAATACTTATCCTTGGTGTAGAGCCTTCTTCTTTTTACTCAACAAGTCCTCCGAATATAAATCCTCGATTTTAAAACTCCTGATTTATTAATTACCAATGTACATATGTCTTTGTCTTGTTCCGATATCTTTCCGATCTTGTACGCAATATTATATCTCATTCTAACGTATTCTATATCATTCCACATATCGATATACCCTCTAATCACATATAATTAGCTTGTAGATAACCAATAATCACTTGGTCATCAAAGTCCTACGAATACTCAAACCTTAAACTCTAAGCACAAGATACTAATCCTCAATCCATAGTCACAACAATATACTATCTCATTTCTCCATCTTAGATACCCTATCATCGAGTCATACTATCAATACAATCGTTCTTAATGGTTTCTAAGTCTACTACAGTCAGTCACCCATACTTGTCCTATAAGCTTAATCTAACCAATCCCTAGGAAAAGTACTTATCATAACCATACAATATATTTATAGTTATACTACAGAATCAGTTAACAAGGTTTGGCTATTTCGGTCGTCTATCAAAATAGAAGGTAACAAGGCCTAAGACTGGGTCAAGCAATCCATAACAGTGTCCAAATAAGTTAAAGGGTCAAGCAAGATGGGAAAGTTTATCAAAAAATCTTCAAGAATGGTACGAAGACAACGAGATGCATAACGAGAAGAATTATCCAAGAGGTTAACGAAAAAGAGTTAGGCAAGTCATAGGAAAGATGGAACACCAAAAATAATTATGTCCAAATAAATAAGTCGAAAGCAATCCTATTGGAGAGTCCTAGAGAACCTGTAATCCTAGTTGTAGATGTAGATAGGACAGAGTTAATCAAGACGGAAAAGAATAATGATAAGAATTTATTCTTGCTCAATCGGTCATAACGAAGTGAACCAAGTTGAGATATGATCTGATAACCATATACGTCTTCCTGAAATCATATTGCCAGAATTTTTGCCACACCAGTAAGCTTATATGCAATAAACGATAGAGTCATAACTAAGGTATACATCCTACAATCATGTTATCTAGAATCCTCGCCACGCCAACCGGTATGGCTACGAGAAAATCTAAATTCTATAAATAGGATAGTATATCCAAAATCAGGCTCTATGTTTTTGTCATAGCAGCTAATATGGCTGCGCTAAATTCTAAACTCCATAAATAAAGCAGACGTTTATCTTATCAGGATATATAACAATTTAATCCACAAAATTTATCACGATGCAAGATCAAAGCCAACAACGAAAATCAGGAATTAAATTCAACAACGAAGTTAGAGGAGAGCAAATAAAATAGGTGAAAACAGATTTCGAGATAAGATTAGAGTGAGATCCTCAGGGGTCATCCCAAGGGTACTATCCTGGTCAA
The DNA here is from genome assembly GCA_029216955.1 of Iris pallida. Lineage (NCBI taxonomy): Eukaryota > Viridiplantae > Streptophyta > Magnoliopsida > Asparagales > Iridaceae > Iris > Iris pallida. The sequence goes on from JANAVB010021000.1 coordinate 5,954,770, forward strand.
AATTATAATCCACTGAATTCAAGTAAGATACTAAATACAATTAACGGTCCTATGCTGTGATGAGTTTTCCTATGTTGCAATCCTAGATATCCTCTATGTGTTCTAAATGTTATTCCTAGTGTTATCAAGTTGTCCTAGATCCTAATTGCAGGCATGCTTGGCACAATAACGTAACCAAACAACTTAAGTCTGGACCTGCATGGGCTGCCAAAAAAACATGTCACGACCCGTTACCCAAATTGTTGGGCTGGGCCGAGCCATGTCCAGCCTACGCTTGTTAAAGAGTAGTAAGCTGTTCTAAGAATAGACAACAAAGGATCTAAGCTGCTAACAGTTCTAAAATTACATTTAAAGGTTCATCACAACACAACATCTATAAGCGAAGGTAAACAAACACATATTTAATAATACACTTCCAAGTATCTAACTGGAGACAAAGTCCAGTATCCAAATATAAGTACAGACAAAGTCTAAGTCTCAAAACACAAGAAAGATAACTAAGCAAGGTTCCCCGCTGGAGCCTCTTCTGGAGCTAAGGCAATGTCCTCAAAATCAGTGCAATAATATGTAACATATAGCATTTCCTTCTCGAAAAGTATACCTACAACGTTATCCTGTCAGGACGGGAGCAAGTACAACCTCTACAACTAAAGTACTGAATATATAATGAAAGAGATGTACAACAAGAAACATGGTGTCATAAGTCTATAAAATAAGAAATACTGGAAAACATGGCCTCATGGTACAACTGGGATCACAGTATCATAGTAACATATGGAACATGGCATATCTGGAATCGTGGTATGACTGGATTCACAATATCATAGTATCATAGGGAACATGGCATAACTCATAGTCTATTATGGCAAGGACACGTATGTCATAGAGACAGATGCATATGTAATGTTTAAAACTATAGCAAGTACGTGATCGGTCAATAGGTGTAAAATGTACCGTGGTACAAGTATCTAAAATGTACTTCCGTACAAGTAAAATAAGCGATAGTTGTACATATGTACAAATACAGCTGGTGTGCCTACGACAAGGTATACATAAAATGTCAACCTTGCTCGGTACGTACGTACGAGTAGGGGGGGCATGATCACGTACTCAACTATCAGTTTCCCCATAACCCATATTCTAACATGTGAGAGATACGAGAACAGTAAAACATGTAGGATATACTGGGAGTAATATAAGCATGGCCGGTACTGGGAACAGTATGAAACATGTGAATACTCCGAGTAGTATAAAGCATAGTAAAACATGTACTGAGAACCCGTAAGAAACATGTGAAGATATAAGAACTGTCCTAAGCATGGCAGGTACTGAAAGTAATACAACATGTGAAGATTTAACTTGCTACCTCAAGGATCAGTATTTTAACATGGTTAATACATGTTCTAGCATTAAAAGACAGTAAATGAGTTTGTAGATATACTTGCCTCGAACAAAGCAAGAATACTAGTACGAAGATATAGATGTCCGGTGTCCTGTCAATAATGATATACAAACTCAGTTCTAAGCTATGTTCAATATTACACTAGTGGTGAGACACGACTCCTAACTGGATACTAGCCAAGTGGGGACGTAGCATAAAAGTCTAATGTGGAGTGCCACTATATCCAAACTAATTTCTTAGGGTCTTTACTCTAGTGCAGGGTGAGTTTGAAGAGAGTAAAAGAGAGAGTAGATATTTAAAGAGAGGGAGAGAGAGAGATATTTGTGAGAGAGAAAGGGGGGAGTCGGTCCAAGAGAGGGGGGTGCTGTGAGGTAGAGGTGAGGGGGGTGTGTGATTGTTTGTATTAATAAAGAGAGAGTGAGAGAGCTAGATATATATATATATATATATATATATATATGTATATTTTTATATATATATATATATATATATATATATATATATATGTATATATATATACATATAGAATATTTGTAAAGTGGAGAGAGAAAAATAAATATTTACAATAGGAAAAATAGGGAAATTATGTGGGGTATTAATGCAGTCCTGAGTGAACAATATGGAGCTTGGGTTCGGGTTCGGTCGAGCCGGGTCGGGTCAAAATCGAACCGGGTGCAATAATTGAATTAAAAATAGGGATTTATAATCATGGGTAAATAAATAATATACGGGGACTCCAGTAAATGGGACACAAGCGACATGTGGGTAGTAGGCTTCATATGGGCCACGTCCATACTTTGGGTTGACTAGGTTGGATCGATGTCGGGTCCCGAAATTAAATTGGAAAATAAATCAGGTTTTACGGTAGATAATAAATTGGCCTAAATTGACCTCGAAGTTGTGCGAAGAAAATGAAGCACAAAATGGAGTGTCTGAGTGGGACACGAATGTCATGGGTGAAGAGCGTCTCGAGTAGATCATTTATGAGAAGTTGGTTCTGAGAAAACGACTAGTCTCGTGCTCCTAAATTAAAAGTCACGGTAACGTGCAAACGGAGATCAAAAATAAAAGTGGGAATAATTATTCAACGATTAATTGGTCTAAGTTGACCCGAAGTTGCGCGATACAAAAAGAGCACAAGGGAACGAGTTCAAGTGGGACATGATATATCAAAACGAAGATAATCTCGTCTGCTTCAAAACTCGTGAAGAGAGTTTACAGAGATTGGCATCCCTAACGCTCTAGAAGTCAAAGTCATGGAAAATGACATTAATGATCTACACAATTAAATAATAAAATATTTTATCAAAAATAATTTATTCAGAAAAATAAAAATAAACCCTGAAATTCAGGGGGCTTACATAAGCAAATTCCAAAGAATCCCATTTATGTGCCATTAAGTGCATTTTTTGGTATCTCAAAGGCACCATTAACATGGGACTTTGGTATCCAAAATCTTTATCCTTTGAGCTTATCGGCTACTCGGATGCAGATTTTGATGGATGCAAGATTGACCGAAAAAGCACTAGTGACACATGTCAATTCCTCGAGAAATCCTTGGTTTCATGGTTTAATAAGGAACAAAACTCAATTGCCCTTTCCAAAACGGAGGCTGAATACATTGCGGCTGGATGTTGTTGTACACAGATCCTTTGGATGACACAAACACTTGTAGACTATAGTATTTCTTCAAATGGTATTCCTATCAAATGTGACAATACTAGCTCTATTAATCTTACTAAAAACCCGATTTGTCACTTACGTACGAAATACATTAAGATTCGACACCACTTCTTGCGTGATCATCAACTAAAGGGCGACATCCGTCTTAAATTTATTGATACTGAGTATCAACTAGTTGATATTTTCACCAAACCTCTTTTCGAAGATCGATTCTCTTTCATTTGTCGAGAAATTGCCTTATTGAAAAATCCTTCTAAATTTATTGAGATAATCTGACGGATTATCTAACGGACTTTCGCAGAAGTCCGACAAATGATCCTTTGCGTTACAGCTCCTTTTTTTTTCATTTTCAAAACATCCGGATCCATAGACAGATAACCGCAGATTTTTGATGGATGATCTGCCTGCGACTTTCTGCAACAGATGGGAACAAATCTGACCTTTTGTATTCCCCAAAATCCTTCCTCTTTTCAAAGAACTGTTGCTGCACATCTCCCAAAAACGTCAAACCCTTCACATCCCTTCTTTAAAACCTACCTACTCCTATTAATTACACCCTTCTCTCTTTAAAAACCCTCAACGTTCTTTTTTCTTCTCTACACACCTCCATAACCAATCCGCCATTCTACCCCAAAATCCTTCCAGATACGGCCTCTCCGCTCTCGAGCCATGTCTCACAAATGGTCTCACCATGCTGCCTCTTCTTTCTCTTCTCAAGCTCCTCCTCCCACATCCATATCCCTACCCAATCCTACCCCCATAGCCACAACCCGGCTATCTACCGTATGGCGCACCAATCTCGAGATTGGTTCAATATCTTCTACAAACTCTCCGTGTGTATCGGTAAGCCCATATCATTTATCCATTTCCTAAACCTTCAGGAAATCCTTGACGATGCCAACTTCACCGATCTCTTGGAGAGGCAAGTGGATGTGTATCACATCGCTGTCCAAATGTTCTACTGTAACCTAGTTACGAGTGGGGACCGGCCGGAGTTCAAGACGAAGGTCGGTGGCGTCAAGATTATTGTCAATGCCACCTCTCTGGCATCCATTCTCAGCTTCCAAAACGTCCCAACCTTCACTGTCTCCATACATCATGGACACCATCAAGCTCTTCCTAGACTACACCTTTGAAGAAATCATCTTCTGCATCTGTGATCATGTCACCTCTCTCAAATCGGAGGACAAAGAGTTTGGTCTCCTTTACCACGATCTTCATCGTATTCTCTGCCACTCCATACCCCGAAATCTGGCAACATGGACTCACTTTTGAGGAGCTTATCACAATGTACTACCTCTTTGCCCGCCAGCCTTTCTCTCTTGGAAATACGATGATCTACTCCATGATCCAGATCCAGGAGGCCAACCATCAGTCTCTTCTCTACGGTATGTACATCACCATGATTCTGGAGGCCAACTGTGTAGACCTTACCAACTGTCCAAAGGCTAAGAAGCCATCTCTTCTTACAAAGGCGAAGCCGCAAACCCTCCACCACTATCTAGACCCTCTGCTTCTCAACCACCTCCTGCTGGCACTTCCTTTACTTCTTCGGCTTTGGCGCATATTCCTCCTAAGATTAGTCAGTACATTGACCGTTGTTTTAACTCCCTCACCATTTACATCTCGGAACGCATCCAGGCTACCACCTGGGGTCTGGGTACCCTGATCTATCATAGCTTCATGGATCATGCGTAGTATTTTTAGTATTGCTTTCTGGAGAACAATCCTCTTTGCAACTCGGTTGTCCCCAACCTTGACTTGCAGGGACTGCGGTTCTCTGACCAGATTATCTTTGGATTCATGTATTTGGACGACATTGATTCCTATGGCTCCTTCACTCCTTCGGCGGGGGTTGATGATGTGGAGGCTGATGATGCGGACCCGGCGGATGACCCTAACAACTGTTGATCACTAGCACTAGTGGGTGGTGTCTTAGAGTCAATAAGGTATTAGTTTTTTTTTGTGTACAATCCTTCATGGACTTCGAAAATGTTGTTTTAAGTATGTCTCTGTCACCGTCTTTTGTCTCCCAGTAGGGAGTGGTATGCTGTGTCTGTTATCATACTATTTCTCCTTTCTAATGAATATGCTTATTATAAACTTTGTTCTTTTTACTATTCTTAGCATCTCATCTTTCATTTTGCATAAGTGACAAAGGGGAAGAAGTTGTGTTGAGGGGGAGGATTTCTATTACGAGGGAGCTATCTATCAAAAATAGTATATTTATCAATTATCAAAATGGGAGATATTGTTGGCACATTGATTTTAATACTTACAATTAACGCCTCCACTGTTTTAAATTTAACCACTTCACAGGTTCAAAAGTAAAGGCTTAACCAAATGAAAGATTCCTACATCCATCAAGCTATCACTCAGACTCAATTAAAGGATCACAATCAAGGAACGCAGAAGCTCCCCAAAGGATCAAAAATCAAGAAATAAAGAAACTTTACAAGTCAAAGATCCAGGTTCTCAGGAGTCTGTAAAACATAGAAAAACAATGTAAACACTTTTCGTATGGATAAAAAAAGCTAAAAGCCATAAATAAAAAAGATATTATGAAGAGGTGGATCATCTGCTGAATTTTTGCAAAAATTCGTCGGACTATATTTTTGGAACAACAAGTATTTGTGGGTCCAAACAGATGATTTGGCGGATCATCGCGGATCACCGTCGGATGATCCTTTTTGAAACAATAAGTTTTTTGCTGGTTCTAACAATCCTCCATCAAATTTTTGTAGAAATTCGTCGGACTATCCATTTTGGAACAACAAGTATTTGTGGGTTCAAACGGATGATCCGGCAGATCATCGCTGATCACCGCCTGATGATCTATTCTTGCTGGGGTGGCTATTTAAATTTCAAATCTAACGATCCGTATTAATGAGCATTTAATGCATCTAGCGACTAGTTTTCTAGCCGTTACTGTTCGAGCGGATGATCAACCGGAACCATCCGCCAGACGTCCGCGGACATCCGGTTGATCATCCATCTGGCTGAAGTAAATGCTTTTTCTTCTTAGATTGATATAAATAGACTTCACCCCTCTTCATAAATACCTATCCATTTGAGCCTTAATTTGTTATCCATCCAAAAGTGCTACCAAAGAGCTCCACCATTACTCTACAAAGCTTTAATTTGTTATCCAACCAAAAGTGCTAGAGTATTCAAGAGTTGTAATCTTAGATCTTCAAAGTATTCAAGAAGATCGAAACTTTTCTTTCTCTCAATTTGAAGTTGACAAGCCTTCGGAGGAAAACTCTTGTGTATGAAGTTGACGAGCCTTCAGGGAAAAACTTGTGTGTAAGAAGTTGATGAGTTCTTCGGATACAAACTCGTGTTAGAAGTTGACGAGTTCTTTGGATCCAAACACATGTTGTAACTATTTTCTCAAATAGTGGATTAAAGCTGAAGAGAGTTCCGGGACTGGAGTGCCACTTGGAAGGATACCAGGATACATTGAGTATTTGATTCCCTCTTCCTTTATTATCCCTTAAAATTTCTTATTATTGTTGATAATCTTTTATTATCCTATTCACCCCCTCTAGAGTTCTACAGAGAGGACGGCCACCGCCATGTACATGAGTTCGAGATCCGCTAAAGGAATAGAAAGAAGAAATAAAGCGCGATGGATAATTTGGTAGGGCTTCGCCAAGATTGGGAGATGATAAAGAAGGAGAAGGCGGAGTCTAATTTATAGGTGTGGAGACATCGTCGGCCATTATCAGGGGACGGTGGGAATGTCTAAAATTTAGGTCGATGGAAATGGACGGGTGTGATGGGCGAGGTTATGTCGGTGACGAGGAAGCTTCTATGCTTCTCCAGAGAGTCATGGAGAGGTGGTCGTCGCCTGCATTAGTATGAGCTCCCAAGCACTTTACCGGTCGAACGTTGAAGTAGAAGAGAAGACACCTAATCTCTACAGCTACGTTGGTCAACCAACAGACGTTAGGTCAATGCTTGGAATTGGGCTTGGGTTTAATGAGAGCTATAGTCAGCTCTGGCCGATTTGTGTTTGGCCCAAACGAACTGGTCTTTAAAGAAAATAAGATTTGGCTTTAACCCTACGGAATAGCTTAGTGGGCTGGGCTCTAATGAAAGCTGGGCTTATTTTGTTTAAACAGTGGGAAATGGATTTCCAATTGTTGTGGGCTTTCCGGGTTTGTTGGGCGTCAAGCGGCTGGTTTAATAAATAAGAGTTGTAGCCTAAATAGGTGGGCTGGCTTAGTAAAAGAACTGTAGCCTTGGCTAATTTAGACAAAATATTTAAGTATAATATAAAACTATATGAACAAAAAAATAATTGGCTAAGTTCTAAACAAAGTAAGTTAAATGTACAAATACTCAAATGCAATTAAGCATAACAGAAGAGAAATGACCAATTCTTTTATTTAGAGGAAGTGGAGTTACAAATCTACCCACCTTAGAAAAATTCTGTCCACGAAATTTAAGAAATGATACGATTTGGCATGATAATCAAGTAAAATGATTTGAAATAATTTGGCATGATTAAGCATGGTCAAGGATCAAAATCTAATCAAAGCCAATAGGATCAAAACCGTCCAGGCATGATTAATATTTCGAGTATAAAAAATATAATCGTATAAACACGATCATGATCAAAATAGTTTTGATATGATCAAGTTTAAAATAATTTAGGCACGATAACGTTGTCACGGTAAATAAAATCATCTAATCATGACAAATTAGTTATAGTCAATATCATCTATGAACGATAGAATTTGAGTTAGATATACGATCAGGAATCAAAATTTAGGTACGATCAAGTATAGGATTAAAACTGCCTAAGCATTAGCAAATATAAAAATAATGCATTCAAAATCAGGATTTTGGAAATAGCGTGAATTGTATTATCCGGAGTCAAATTCAGGCACGAGCAAAATAAAAATTAAGTTCTAGAATAGAATCAAAGAATGACTAAATTGTTTATGCAACATTAACTCAAAATCATGATCAATTCAAAAATCAATTAGGCACGATAAATATAGCTAAGACAAAAAGAATAAAATTCCCTAAGCACAATCGATTATAGAAATGATGTGATCAAAATAGTATTATGGAAATAACACCAATTGGCATGATCATGAATCGAATACAATCAGATTCTAGGATAGAATCGAAAGATTGATCAAAATTAAATAGTTTAGGCACGATTGGATTAAAAATCAAATAATTCAGGAGTAAACTCCATATTATATACGCAAGTTCAGGTTTATACATGATCAAATTATGATCAAAATTCTGAGACATGATTAGAGGTCAAGTTATGACTAAATCAAAAGCAAAATCCTCAAGGCACAATCTACAATAGAATGGAATCTAGTCACGATCGAAAATCATATAAGCACAATTTAAGGGTCGTTTATCTAGATATAATCAACATTCAAAATTTAGGCACGATAATGTAACCATGATATATAGAAATGAAATCTGATATGTTTCTATGGATAACTAAATGATGATCCGATAGAATATCAAATCACTACAATGAATAAAAGAAATTCAAAACAAAATATTTAAGAAGAAAATAATCTTATTAACGCCCTAAAGATCGATCCTCTAAGCTTACTAACTAAACTTAGTACCAAGGAACATAAGGTAACTACCTAGTCGTTATAACTAATTCTATATGGGACCAAGGAATATATCCAATTTGATTAAATCAACTTCCACTAAGTTGTTTTATATAATCTGCCAATTTTTCAACCATTTTTCAGACTTCAAATTCTACTCCTCCCTTTCTGACTCCATAATCTTAGTTGTCAAAAATCTGTACTAAGTCGATCCATGATATGTGTATTTGAAAAAAAAATCTCAATCCTCAAAAGATAATGACAAATCAAATTTGAATATCTTCATATAGCAATCTCAAAATATCGCCTTATGTACAAAATCTTCTTACTATAACATGAATCTAATCCAAATTCGAATCCCTAACGTATGTTAATCTTCCAACAAATTTCAACTAAATGACCCTTCCTTTCTTTAATCACTATCCATCTATTCCGAGAGTTGTATGCTAATATCCTGATCTTAATTCCTTATTATTACTCCGACAATTATTTCCATCCAGAACCCATTAATTCTTTTATGGTCATATCCATCTTTTTAAAAATTAATTCCTTTGAATGTTCCTTCACTCGATCCTTATATTCCCAAGCTCCTTTATTGTCCAAATTATAATTCCAGACTTACTTCCCGCTCTGATACTAATTATAGGAACGAATTGTAAAGCACAATACTCTAGGAAGGGTGAATAGAGTAGGCAGCGAAAATTAGCTAATTAATAAATGTTAGCAACAAGATCACATATAATATATCATAAGTAAGTAAATGAAACAGCAAAGATCAGAAAGCAAATGCAAACACGGCGATGTATACCGGTTTCCCTTTTGTGAGGACTATTCCAGTCGGAAGAAATCTAGCTTCCAATTGAATCCACTATAGAAAAATACTGCAAGTTTTCATACGAAGTCCTTGCAACTTCTACAACGCAAGCTTTGATATCAAGTACTCGACCAACTTCAATTGTTAAGTGTATTTCTTCAATCAAGCCTCTGATTACAATCTCTCGAAAACTTTTAGACCATATCGTACTGGCAAATCGACTAGAGGATTGTAACTGGCTTGGGATTTGAAAATGAAAGAGCTTAAAACACTTTGGAAGACGTTTAAGCTTAGAGAGAAGAGAAAAGAGAGTTGTATTGAAATGAGTGAAATTCTTCTCTATTTATAGGTTTTCCAAAGTTAGAACCCGGGGCAAATTCGAACAGAATTCTATTAGAATCTCGACAAATAGCCGTTGCGTCCGTAACATAAGGGTAACCAAGTTCAAAATCCAATGGCACCAAACGAACTCGGGGCGAGTTCAGACCAAACTTTGTTGGTGTCTAGAGTTTGATTTTTGAGAAATTTTGTAAATCAGATTTTGAGTTTTGGGCTTTTGAAAGTTTTAGCATTTAGGAGCTTTTAGTAAAATGGGCTATTTTTAAAATTATAGGATATTTTAAAAATATTTTGGGGTAGTCTATTTGTCAGTACGACTCGGTGTACAAAGTATTCCTAGACACAATAAATATGAAAATTACATTGAATATTGAAATACAGACTCATGTGGCAAAACAGCTTTAGTCTTGAATAGAGTGATAGAAGTTCTCAGCAAACGTCCAAGTAGCCTTATATCGAGACATGGTTAGATCAATTATTAAAATCAGGTTCGACCAATCTACCCTATTTTGATAATTGACAAACCTTGACCGGTATAACATCTCGATCTTCGATTTGACAAAAAATCAAAATTGTACTTGTTCAGCAATGGTATTGTACTATATCCTCAAATTTTTTTTTGTATCCTACGAAAGATGTTAAATCCTATTTCTCCCCTATTGTCACTTAGCAAAATAATTATAAAAGAGAGAAGCTCCCCCGCAATAGATGCATAAGAAATCAACGTTGCAGAAATACAAAAATTTATAGCAATGAACATGTATTTCACAGTCAGTTTATATATAGAAGCATAAGCTAAGAAAGATAATAGTATGCATGAACATAAAGATAGAGAACAGTCCAAACAAAAATAGAAAGCAAGCTAAAGAAAAGCATAATAGATGTTCAAAAATACATTGTCTCAGCAAATAAAGTCTCAGTGCTAAAAAAATAAAGTATCATCTTAGAATGTTGGAGCATTTCCAACATAGACAATAAAGAGTCTAACAAAATAACATCTAGACAAAATGTATCACGTCTAGATCAAAAGTCCTCAGAGTCATTATCATCATCAGCGCCAGCAGTGCCTCCATGTCCAGATGGACAAGCTCCAGAAGTGTCAGCTCCAGAAGGGTGTGGAGTAGGACTAGAACTACGGTACCAGTCATATGCGTTACCGGGCTGAAAGAAGTGACGAACTGCCTCATCGTCATAGAGGTATCCAGATATAGTTGGATCTTGGGGAAGAGAACTGTCAGAATGACCAGTCTGAGCAAAACGTAGATCCGTAAAAGAATTTATGAGAGCTTGAAATCGACTGGCATCACCAAACTCGTGTTCCCTAGATGTGTCAGTGATAAAAACTCGCAAAAAAGAGATGCTGGTGGATACCCTCATAAGTCATAGGGTAGGTTTTAGGAGGTGGAGCAGGAGCGGTAGAAGGAGCAGGAGGGACGACTGTGCTGCGATAAGACAGTTGAAGATACTTGGGCTCACAGTCTAGAGCAAAAGTGGATAAGTCAATCTCAAAGTACTGGAAGATGATCGGGATAATCATCGCATAAGCAAGATTTTTGTTCCTTTTGCGATAATGTCCCATCATCTGAATAATAGTCTTGGGGACAGAGAAATAAATACCCTTACGAATGTGATAAAGGACAAACAACTCAAGGATGGTAACATCATCTTTCGAAGTAGATTTAGGTAAGATGGTGGAATAGATGATGCGATGCAATTTATTGTTGAATAAGTTCACGTTTGCAGCTTTAAACTTAGTGGAATGAACACGATCAGGAGCACGGAGTTCATTCTTGAAATTGCTCAAAGTTGTGCCTGTAGGAAATTCAAATTTCGTGATATCATCAAGCGGAGCACCTTCGTAGGGGATACCAAGGATTTTTGCTAAGTGGACATCATTGAATTCGATATTAAGTCCACTGACACGACTTTAACAGTAAAAGTGTTCAAAGTAAAATTATAATAAAATAAATGAATAATTTTAGTTCTAATGGGATATTGGTGGGTGACAATTTCAGGCGACCCTAATGCTTCAAAGTTTGGACGATGCTCAGGAAGTACGGTTCATTTAATCGGTGCGCCGATGCATATTTTATGAACAGAGAAATCCGCATACCATAATAGGGATTGGTCATGAGTTTCAAAGTAGAACTCATTGTATGCTCCATCGGCCGATTGAACCGGAGAAAAGAGTGATCCTTCAATAGGATCTGAAGACGACGCCTCTTTAGTAGGAGTCGGCTTCTTTCTCTTAAAGGGGTTCGAAATCCTAGGCATTGTTTCTATAGAAAGATTAAAAAACTATGAATTTGAGAGAGAAGGAAGGAGGAGGTTATACCTTTCAAGAATTGAGTATGTTGTAGAGGATGAGGATCTTCGCATGAATCCAAAATTTGGATAAATTTCTCTAAGAGGATTGGAAGCAATGGCTTGGAGAAAATGTAAACCCCCATATTTTATGCAAAATTTGTTTTTACAATTTTACAATTTTATACATATTTTATTTCTTTAGTTGCAGTTAAGGTATGTATATATATGTATATATATATATATTACTATATTTGTTAAAAAAGAAAAAGAAATTAACCCGGCACTGTAGCAAAGCTACAGTGCAAAGCTAAACCCAAGCCCGTTGTTCCTCTCGACTGAGAGAAAAAAAAATATCGAATCGGAAGATTAGATTTCAATCAAATCTTCACCAATAAAATCCTAAAAAATTTTCCCTTAAACCCTGGAAAATTCTCTACGAGATAGACTCAAATCCGAGTTTAAATCGGATTAGAAACTCTAGAATTTTTAAACCTAAATCTATTCGGAAGGAGTGTATATGTATATATATATATATACACGGATGAGCGAGGAGAGTTGTTCATAGAACTTCTACAAATCGCTCGCACCCCGACCCCAACCTGCACTCCAGTACGACCCCAACCTCTAGCGAACTCCCTCCGACCGCCTGCGACCACCAGCCGCCGCGTAACGTCGGAGAGGACCGTCGAACCGACAACAACCTCGGACTCGTGCTCGGTTCAATCGCACAAGTACTCACTTCCCATCGACTTACCTCCTCGTTTGTTATATCGTTTTCGAATCTACGAAGTCTGAGATGAAGACCATATAACCCCCTTTTGAACTCTTCGAAGGGATTCGAATATCGAGGATCAACCAACCCGAGAGCTCGACGTAAAGTCAAGCAAAAACCTATCTCAAACACGTAGTTGTAAGGCTGTCAAAGCCCAAACTTGTAAGCCACTTTTCGAACTAAATAGTAAGGTTTTTGAGAAACAAATTAAACACCCCTGTAGACAACATAACCAAGAACATAATGCACTTCGTAGAACCTTATTTCGTTTATTGTACAGAGAATGGCATGATGTTAAACTTGCGCAAGATACTGGTTTTAAATAACTGAAATTCGAAAATATTTCCCCGATACGGCACGTGCCCCGATGAACCGAGCGATGTGGTCGCGCACTATATGCATCAAAAGGCTCGTATGGATGTTGCCGGCGTGTGGGAGTTGACGGAACCCGAATTCGTTGCATGTGTGCGACGAAATCAGTGCATATCCGTCGAGATACCTCCGTATCGATATTTTACAAACTTGACCATAACTTCGTGTACAATCGTTGGATCGAGATAAAACTTGCGCCAACAGGTTGAATCGAAATTTTGGTCCTGTGTGCCATGTTTGGTCCAAATTTGAGAAGGTCGACCGGGACGCCTATTTGGCGGGCCCCGTGACTCGATCCAAAGGGCGATTTTGTGCACGACTCATCGGAATCCAAAATTGGACATACCATTGGGTTTGTCTCCTCAAACCGGATCTGTAGACATGTAGTTTGACGACTTTAGAGACCATAGATATTGGCACGCATTTCGGTTAAAAACGGGTCCAACGGCGGACATCGTTTTGACCCAAAATTATGATTTTGCCCATGTTCCAGAATTGGACTTTTGGATAGGCATTTTTTCGGTTTATCACTTATTTTAGGAACATTCTTGATGTTTGTTTCAACATCCGGAGCCGTTCGTAGATCTTAAGGTTTTGTGCCGACGTGACTAGTTGCTTTGAGTTCCTATTTCTGCAACGCTAGACAAGATACCTTGCCCATTACTCTGTGATTATTATATTCTTATTTTTATTTTTTATTTTTTAGCATTCTTTATTTGTTGATATTATAAAACTGTGCGTCCAAGTCACACCTGGGTGCATGCGACTTTGTTAGTCGTTTTCTCTCTTTATTTATATTCTCTTGCATTGACTTAGCCTAGTGACCACCCATTATTGTTGAGGTATTGGTACATCTCATACGGCCTTAACACTTGCTTTACCACGTGATGTGAGTCACATGTAAGACACGTACCCGCGTAGTCGGCTGGCCATAGAAACGTATGAAGCGTGCGACGGATATGAGTAACTGCCAATAGAATTGTATGTTAGAAGACTTGGCGGTGACTAGAGGTTCATGTCAGTCATGGAGATGATGATACTAGACATTGGGTGCGGAGAACAATACCTGACGTATGGGCTTTTTTATACTTCCCTGATTACCTGTGCGCTCCTTCGGAGACGCAGGCTCCAAGTGCCCTTTGACGTTTTCTAGAGCGTTATGGATGTACCCCTTGCACATAGTAACCTCTGACGATCTTCGGACGTTATGAACGTCGGCCCTTGGTGCCCTTTATGGGAACTATGCCGATCCCATCTACAACCAGGGCTCATGCATCGAATGATTGTTTCTCAAACTGCATATTTACAATAGACTGGTCAGGAACCCGAGTGCATGTATCCTTTTTTTTCTATTATATTATCACAGTTTATATGGCATGGTATTTTCTTGTATCTTGCTACATCCCTCTGAGGACCTGGTTATCTCTCCATGATTAGACGACTTCTCGTAGGAGTACGGAGCGGCACTGGATCCATGCCATTTTGATGAAGAGGCATCTCCTGCTAAGTTTTAGTCTATTCATTTATTGAGTCATTAGTGGTTATTTTCACATCTCTTTCCTTTGTATTTTGCGGAGGTTGGACTCCGATATTTTGAGACTATTTTTATTGTTGTTTGGAGTGAGTATGTTCATCCGGCTATCTTTTGAAACACTCATTTATTATCTAGAATTTATTATCATATGTGTTGAGCTGCGATGAGATTAGATTATAATATTCTCGCCTATGGTGATTTATTATACAGCTTATGTACGTATACGAGGATTCCATATATTGGAGTATTCTTCGTATATGTGCAGTTGGCATGTTCGCGTACTTGGACCTATTTATTTTGGGACTGGGGCGTTATATGTTTTTGTGGTGGCCCATGCAGGTCTAGAAAATATTGTTGGGTTATATGACTGTGACCAACAAGCCTGCATATAGGAATAGGAATAGTATCTCATCCAGAACTACTACATCCCTTGACTTCCAAACTTCTTTTCAAATTCCTTCGATTAATTGATTTACCTCACATCTAACCTCCCCTAATATCGTCCTGTTCTTCCTCGTGCCAACAGTACGAATCTAAGAAGTGGACACACTTCTGCCTTGGCCCTCACATTTGGTGAAGAAGCTATCCCGGAAGGACAGAACCCTCCGATGACTCCGGTGACACCATACCAGCCAGGGCATTCGCAGCCTACTACGACACCGACGATAGTGCACCCAGAGACCGCAGCACCCCAAGTCAGCCAAGCTGGGCAGACCACTACAGTACCACCAGGAGGAAATGTACCACTGCCTCCACCACCACCTTTTTCTCTGCGTTTCCACCAAAGTCAGGACCTCAGATGCCTCCACCACCGACTGATGGAAGCCCTACTTTCCAGTTTATGTATGCCATGATACAGGCTCAGTGGCAGCAGACTGAGCTAATGAGACAGACTATGATAGCATCATTAGCTAGAACTCTATCTCTGACACCGGCACTAGCACCAGCACCGGCTCTGTATCCTTATGAAGGCTCTATCAAGAACTTCACAGACATGAACCCCAAGGCCTTCAGAGGAACGGAGAAGCCACTAAAGGTGTCACAATGGCTCTTTAGTATGGAGAAGCTACTGAAGGCATCCCAGTTTCCAGTTCGAGATTGGATGACATCAGTGGACCTACTATTAGAGGATAATGCCTACCACTGGTGGAAGGTGGAAGAGAGACGATTAGGCGCGGGGACCACCTAGAAGCAGTTCTATGATCTATTCTATGAGAGATTCTTCCCCATCCATGTTCGAGACGGTCTTTATGACCAATTCCTGCATCTGAACCAAGGAAATATGACAGTTGATGAGTTTGACTCGAAATTCAATCGCCTGAGTAGATTTGGTGCGGGATTGATTCCGATAGAACTAGAGAAGGCAAGGAGATTCCATAAGGGGCTTGTTGCAGAGCTCAAGTCATATACGACTACACAGTCTCGAGGCTCCCATTCAGCTGTCCTAGAAGAAGCTCGTGCTCAGGAGATTCTTCGCAAGGAGCAGCAGCAGACATCGAGGCGCCATACACTAGCAATTACACCAGCTCGAGCTATACAAAGTGGACCTATCCGGAGATCCTCATGACAGCATCAGCAGAGGTCCTCACCTTATCAGAAGCCCGTTTGCCATTACTACGGAAAGCAAGGACATCTTTAGAATGACTGCAGGATTCGCCTTGGACTATGCTTGAGATATAGATCCAACCAGCACATGATCAAGGACTGTCCAGAGCAACAGGCGATTGTACATGTACGGCAGAACCCGAGGCCTACAGCCTCAGCTCATTCAGCACTACGGCACGTAGTAGGAGCATTTTGCCCACCATTGCCTTCCCAAGGCGTACAATACAACAAGGCCAGAGCTCAAAGCCCAGGACAGAATTATGGGCAGGTATTCTCACTTGCTGTTGAGGATATAGAGATAGAGGTAGAGGTCATAGCAGGTATGGTTTTAGTTGCTTCATTTCCTGCCATTACGTTGTTTGACACTAGAGCCACTCATTCATTCATAGCCACTAGTTTTGCCACTAGACACAGCATTCCTATCACACACTTATCTAAAAATATTAGAATCCTCACTAGAAGAGGAGTTGTACCTATTAGTGGTATTTGTAGACTGTCCTGTAGTGATATGTAGTAGAGAGATGAAGGCACGACTTCTTGTATTTCCTATACCGACATTCGACGTGGTTCTCAGAATGGACTGGTTGAGCCAGCATTTCGCCCTCATAGACTGCCATAGGGGCAGTATCGTCTTTAGACCATCGAATACGACGGAGTTCGAGTTCACCAAGGAAGAAGGAGAGAGTTATGATACACCCACACTGGGGTCTCATATGATGATGTAGGACACTCCTCAGTACCCCGTCATTACTGAGTTTGAGGATTTATTTCCTGAGGATATGCCAGGACTGCCACCTGACCGAGACATTGAGTTTTCTATTAAGCTTATACCCGGAGCCGAGCCTATTTCATCTCGAGTGTATCGTCTGGCACCCAATGAATTGGTAGAGATAAAGATGCAGATTGACAACTTGTTGAAGAAAGGCTTTATTCGTGCCAGCGTATCACCATGGGGAGTACCTATTCTTTTTGTGCCTATGAAAGACGGGACAGTGCGCATGTGCATCGACTACCGAGCTTTGAATACAGTGATGGTAAAGAACAAGTATCCCTTGCCACGTATAAACCATCTACTTGATCAACTGAATGGAGCAAAAGTATTCTCCAAGATTGACTTACGATTGGGCTATCACCAACTGAAGGTTCGAAAGGAGGACATTACGAAGACGGATTTTCGATCGAGGTATGGACACTATGAGTTCTTGGTCATGCCTTTCGGTTTAACCAACGCTCCCGCAGTCTTCATAAATTTAATGAACAAGATCTTTCACCAGTACTTAGATAAATTTATAGTCGTCTTTATAGATGATATCTTGATTTACTCTAAGAGCCAAGAGGAGCATGAGCAACATCTACAGATTGTTTTAGAAACGTTGAGAAATGATCGACTTTACGCGAAGCTTAGCAAGTGTGAGTTTTTTCAAGGAAGTATCATTTTTGGACATATTTTTACTGAAGACGGCATATCGGTAGATCCGGAGAAGATCACAGCAGTCAAGGCATGGCCCGCACCCACATCAGCTTTCGAGGTAAGAAGTTTTCATGGACTTGCGAGTTATTACCGAAGGTTCGTAGAAGATTTCTCTCGAATAGTGCAGCCTATGACTCGACTAACTTGTAAGGATCAAGAGTTTGTATGGACGGAGGAGTGTCAAGCCGCTTTTAACGAGTTGAAGAAGTGCTTGACCACGGCACCGATCTTGACACTACCATCGGGCCCAGGAGGATTTGTGATCTACATTGATGCATCCAGAAAGGGATTAAGATCCATATTGATGCAGCACGGTTGTGTAGTAGCATATGCATCGAGACAATTGAGAGTGCACGAGAAGAACTATCCAACCCACGATCTAGAGCTCGTAGCGGTTATCTTTGCTTTGAAGCTATGGAGACACTACTTGTCGGCGAGAAGGTTGATATCTATACTGATCATAAGAGCCTCAAGTATGTGTTCACATGGAAAGAGTTGAATATGCGATAGCGACGTTGGTTGGAGTTGATAAAAGATTATGAGATTGAGCTACATTATCATCCGGGCAAGGCTAGTGTTGTGGCAGACGCATTGAGCCATAAGCCCATGGCTCACTTCTTGACCACACAGAAGGAGTTGATTAGAGACTTGCAGCAGCTTGGCATTGAGGTAGTGTTGCTAGGAGCAGATGGCGTATTAGCCAATCTCCAAGTGCAATCATCATTAGTAGATCGGATCAAGGTGGCATTGCCCACGGATGCTAGATTTCAACGGCTTCGAAAAATGACTGAGGCAGGAGAGAAGAAATGATTGAGGATTCATCCCGATGGGACATTGCGATGTGGTGATCATATTTATGTTCCTAATGGAGAGTTGTGGCAGGAGTTGATGGCAAAGCACACAGTTCGACTTACTCTATCCATCCCAGAGGAACTAAGATGTACCGGAACCTACGACAGTATTATTGGTGGCATAAAATAAAGCGAGAGATAACTCGTTTCATGGCCAAGTGTTTGGTATACCAGCAAGTGAAGGCCGAGCACCAGAGGACGGGTGGGTTATTGCAGCCGCTACCCATTCCCGAGTGGAAGTGGGAGCATATTATGATGGAATTCGTCACGGGATTTCTTTGGAGCCCTAGTGAACGAGATGCAGTATAGGTGATTGTTGATAGACTTACCAAATCGGCCCACTTCTTACCTTTTAGAGTGGGGCAGTCCACAGAAGTTTGGAAGATTTGTATAAGAAGCAAATAGTGAAACTACACGGTGTACCAGTTTGCATCGTGTTAGATCGTGACTCGAGGTTTACCTCATATTTTTGGAGGAGTATGCAGGAAAGTTTAGGTACGCGTTTGAAGTTTAGCATGTCATACCATCTGCAGACAGATGGCCAGTCAGAGCATACTATTCAGACGCTAGAGGATATGTTGAGAGCATGTATGCTTGACTTCGGCGGATCATAGGAAGACCACCTTCATCTTGTGGAGTTCTTTTACAACAATAACTATCAAGCGAGCATTCAAATGGCTCCGTTTGAAGCATTATATGGGAGGATGTGTCGATCTCCTGTCTATTGGAGCGACATCATAGAGCGACAGATATTGGGACCCGAGTTGGTTTTGAGCACAGTGTAGAAGGTTAAAAGGATACAAGACCACCTGTGAGCAGCACAGGATCGACAGAAGCAGTGGGCAGATAATCATCGTCGACCTTTGGAGTTCAAGGAAGGCGACCATATTTTCTTGAAGATATCCCCCACCAGAGGCACGATTCGATTCAGAGGACGTGGCAAGTTGAGTCTAAGATACATTGGTCCTTTTGATATCTTGGAGCGTATGGGAGAAGTTTCTTATAGATCGGCCTTGCCACCATCGCTAGAGGGAGTACATGACGTGTTCCACATGACTCAACTAAGGAGGTACATGGCAGACAATAATCATGTGCTTGATCACTCCGAGATCACCATTGGACCGAGTTTGTCGTACAAAGAGTAACCAGTAGGTATCCTCGATCGCCAAGTGAAGGTGTTACGGAATCAATCTATACCATTGGTTCACGTGGAATGGAAGCATCACTCGCCAGGGGTGTCTACTTGGGAGCGCGAGGACGACATCTGATACCGTTACCCACAATTGTTCGAAGACCAAGGTACGTCTTGCATGATTAGACACTTCGAATTTTTGTATTGCATTTGACCCCCTATCTTAATTTAATTTCGAGGACAAAATTTTCTTTAAGTTGGATAGGATGTAAACTCCCATATTTTATGCAAAATTTGTTTTTACAATTTTATAATTTTTATACATATTTTATTTCTTTAGTTGCAGTTAAGGTATGTATGTATATATATATATATATATATAATATATATATATATATATATATTATATATATATATATTATATATATAACTAGATTTGTCAAAAAAAAGAAATTAAACCGGTACTGTAGCAAAGCTACAGTACAAAGCTAAACCCGAGCCCGCTGTTCCTCTCGGCTGAAAAGAAAAAAAAATCGAATCGGATCACCAATAAAATCCTAGAAAATTTCCCCTTAAACCCTGGGAGATTCTCTAAGAGATAGACTCAAATCCAAGTTTAAATCGGATTAGAAACTCCAGAATTTTTAAACCTAAAACTATTCGGAAGGAGTGTATATGTATATATATACGCGGATGAGTGAGGAGAGTTCTTCCTAGAATTTTTCCAAATTGCTCACACCCTTGACCCCAACCTGCACTCCAGTACGACCCCGACCTCTAGCGAACTCCCTCCGATCGATTGCGACCACCAGCGCCATCGCGTGACGTCGGAGAGGATCGCCGAACCGACAGCAACCCGAGACCCCTGCTCGGTTCAGTCGCACAGGTACTCACTTTCCATCAACTTACCACCTTGTTTGTTATATCGTTTTCGAATCTATAAAGTCTGAGATGAAGCCCAAATAACCCCCTTTTGAACCCTTCGAAGGGATTCGAATATCGAGGATCGACCAACCCAAGAGCACGACGTAAAGTCAAGCAAAAACCCATCTCGAACATGTAGTTGTACGGCTGTCAAAGCCCAAACTTGTAAGACACTTTTCGAACTAAAAAGTAAGGTTTTCGAGAAACAAATTAAACACACCTGTAGACAACATAACCAAGAACAGAACGCACTTCAAAGAACCATATTTCGTTCATTGTACAGAGAATGGCGTGATGTTAAACTTGTGCGAGAAACTGGTTTTAAATAACTGAAATTCAAAAAAAATTCCCCGATATGGCACGTGCCCCGACGAACCGGACGACATAGTCACATACTATACACATTAAAGGGTGCGTATGGATGTTGCCGACGTGTGGGAGCTGACGGAACCCGAATTCGTTGCGTGTGCGCGATGAAATCAGTGCGTATCCGTCGAGATACCTCTGTATCGATGTTTTACAAACTTGACCATAACTTTGTGTACAATCGTCGGATCGAGAGGAAACTTGTGCCAACAGGTCCGAATCGAAATTCTGGTTTTGTGTGCCAAGTTTGGTCCAAATCTGAGAAGATCGACCGGGGCGCCTACTTGGCGGGCCCCACGACCCGATCCAACAGGCGATTTTGTGCACGGCTCATCGGAATCGAAAATTGGACATACCATTCGGTTCGTCTCCTCAAACCGGATATGTAGACATATAGTTTGATGACTTTAGAGACTGTAGATATCGGCACGCATTTCGATACAAAACGGATCCAACGACGTACATTGTTTTGACCCGAATTATGATTTTGCTCCTATTCTAGAATTAAACTTTTGGAGAGGCGTTTCCTAGGTTTACTACTTATTTCGGGAACGTTCTTGATGTTTGTTTCAGCATCCGGAGCCGTTCGTGGATCCTGAGGTTTTGTGCCGACGTGACTAGTTGCTTGGAATTGCTATTTATGGACCGCCAGGCAAGATACCTTGCCCCTTACTCTGTGATTATTATATTCTTATTTTTAGTTATTATTTTTCAGCATTCATTATTTGTTGATATTATAAAACTGTGTGTTCAAGTCACACTTGGGTGCAAGCGACTTGTCAGTCGTTTTCTCGCTTTATTTATATTCTCTTTCATTGACTTAGCCTAGTAAACACCCATTATTATTGAGGTATTGGTATATCTCATACGGCCTTGACACTTGCTTTACCACGTGATGTGAGTCACATGTAGGACACGTACCCACGTAGTCGGCTGGCCACCGATACGTATGGAGCGTACGACGGATAGGAGTAACTGCCAATAAAATTGCTTGTTAGAAGACTTGGTGGTTACTAGAGGTTCATGTCATTCATGGAGATGATGAAACTAGGCATTGGGTGGGGAGAACAATACCTGACGTATGGGCTTCTTTGTACTTTCTTGATTGCATGTGCGCTCCATCTGAGACGTAGGCTCCAGGTGCCCTCTGACATTTTTCAGAGCGTTATGGATGTACCCCTTGCACATTGTGCCCTCTGACGATCTTCAAAAATTATGGACGTAGGCCCCTGGTACCCTTTATGGGAACTATGCTGATCCGATATACAGCCAGGGCTCATGCGTCGAAGGATTGTTTCTCAAACTGCCTATTCACAGTAGTCTGGTCAGGAACACGAGTGCATGCATCCTTTCTGTTCTATTATATTATCACAATTTATATGGCATGGTGTTTTCTTGTATCTTGCTACGTTCCTCTGAGGACCTGGTTATCTCTCTAGGAAAAGACGACTTCTCGCAGGAGTACGGAGCGGCACTGGATCCATCCCATTTTGATGACGAGGCATCTTCTGCTGATATTTAGTCTATTCATTTGTTAAGCCATTAGTGGATATTTTTACATCTCTTTCCTTTGTATTTTGCGGAAGTTAGACTCCGATCTTTTGAGACTATTTTTATAGTTGTTTGGAGTGAATATGTTCACCCGGCTATCATTTGATACACTTATTTATTATCTAGACTTTATTATCTTCTGTGTTGAGCTATGATGAGATTAGATTATATTATTTTGGCCTATGATGATTTATTATACAGCTTATGTACGTATACGAGGATTCTATAAATTGGAGTATTCTTCGTATATGTGTCGCTGGCATGTTCGCATACTCGGTCCTATGTATTTCGGGACTGGGGCGTTACAGAAAAGCTAGGGTTTGGAGGGTTCGAGCACTGCTGCTGCTGTGATATGAGGATTGGAAGAAGATAAAAAAAGGGGGCCACTCGTTTCTGACTTCAAATCACATATCACCAACAGAAGTTGGGCTGAACACGGTGCGAGTTCGCTTAGGGTTCTGTTGAGGAGTTTTTCAACATAAATAAAATGCAGGCCACTCTCTATTCATTAATCCCTTTTTAATTATTTAATTCCAAGTTTTGTTATTTTAAATTTTAATTAATATAATTAATATTATTTTATGAATTAACTTTCGTTACACACTGACTGTCTCAGATTAGCTGTAGGGGTACTGTCCAAGCTAACGGAGGTTCACCGAAAAACACTTAAATACTGTTTTGCTTTAGCTGTAGCTGTGGTGACAGACAGACCCTTTGTAGGCTTGTATCAAAAATAGTGTTTGTATATTGAAAGATGATCAATAAAACAAAATTAATTGATATTATTGACATCTAAAATTCCTAATTCTCGACATAAATAATTGAACCGATCTTCCGCTAACGATTTTATAAAGATATCAGCCAGATGGTTCTCTGTGTCTACATATACAAGGTTAATATCTCCATTTGTTTCATGATCTCTAAGAAAATGATGTCGAATCTCAATATGCTTAGTGCAAGAGTGACATACAGGATTCTTAGTCAAATTAATAGTGCTAGTGTTATCACAGAAAATGGGTATGTGTGTAAAGTAAACCAAAGTCTTCTAAAGTTTGCTTCATCCATAAAATTTGTGCACAACAACGTCCTGTGACGATATACTCAGCCTCAGTAGTTGATAATGCGACAGAATATTGTTTCTTGCTAAACCAAGAGACTAAATCCTTACCTAGAAAATAATATGTGCCGCTTGTACTTTTTCTATCCACTTTGCATTCAGCAAAATCAGCATCCGAGTAACCAGTTTGGTCAAAGGACGTGATTTTGGGATACCACAAACCGACAAAAGAAGTCACTTTAAGGTATCGGAATATATGCTTAGCCACGCACAAATGTGATTCCTTAGGGTTAGATTAAAATCGTGCACACAAGCAAACGCTAAACATTATATCTGGATGACTAGCAGTTAAGTAAAGTAAACTACCAATCATACCTCGATACTTACGTATGTCGACCGATTTGCATTGTTCACCAATATCAAGCTTGGTTGAAGTCGCCATTGAAGTGCCAAGTGGTTTGACGGTTTCCAGGTTGAACTTCTTTAATATGTTTTTTTTGTACTTGGCTTTTGATTAATGAATGTCCCGTTGTTGGTTTGTTTGATTTGTAGTCCGAGAAAGAATTTTAGTTCTTCCATCATGCTCATCTCAAACTCATTCTGCATACACTTTGAAAATTCTTGACAGAGAGATTCATCAGTAGATCCAAAGATAATATCATCTACATAAATTTGAATTAAAAGAAGATTTCTATTAAAAGATTTTATAAATAGTGTAGTATCAACCTTGCCTTTTGTAAAACTATTATCAAGTAGAAAAGTGCTTAAACGATCATACCAAGCACAAGGGGCTTGTTTCAAACCGTATAAGGCTTTCTTCAACTTGAAAACATAGTCATAGTTTTTAAAATCAGTAAAACCAGGAGGTTGAGCTACATAAACTTCTTCTTTGATAAAACCGTTCAAAAATGCACTCTTAATATCCATTTGAAATAGTTTGAAATTATGAAAACATGCAAATACACATAACATACGAATGAATTCTAATATCGTAACTGGGGCAGAGGTCTCATCATAGTCAATTCCTTCCTCTTAGTTGTATCCTTGAGCTACGAGTCGAGCCTTGTTACGAGTAACTAAACCATTCTTATTAAGTTTATTTCGGAATACCCAGCGGACGCCAATAACCGGATATTCAATAGGCTTGGGAACAAGTTTCCAAACTTGATTTTGTTCAAATTGGATTAATTCCTCTTGCATAGCATCCAACGAAAAATTATCGCTACATATTTCTTCAATAGTTTTGGATTCAAGCTATGAAATAAATACAACACATGAAACTATATCTTTGCTAGAGGAACGAGTACTTACACCCTGGTAATCTCACCTATTACCATATCCTTAGGATGGTCAGCCGAAAACTTTATTCTTTTTGGCAAACTCTTATGGTAGCTGGTTTCAGCTTCTGGTTGTGTATGTGATCTGCCTGAAGGATCAGCTAGTGTTATGCTTGAAGGTTTTGCAGGTGCTGTACTTGGTGTACTCATGTCTTTATCGATCATCGTCGATTTTCTGTTGATTCAGTTCATCAAAAGTGACATTTATTGATTCTTCGATGATCATGGTTCTTTTGTTGAAGACTCGGTACCCTTTGCTCTTCGCCGTATAACCTAAAAAGATACCTTCATCGGCCTTTTTGTCAAACTTTCCCAAATTATCTTTAGTATTAATAATAAAACATTTGCAACCAAATATAATATGAGACTGATGGTGTCCTATCAAACCATAACTCATAGGGAGTCTTCTTCGATATAGGTCGAATTAGAACTCTATTGAGAACATAGCAAGCTGTATTGACAGCTTCAGCCCAAAAGTATTTAGGTAGACTAAACTGGTTTAACATTACTCTAGCCATTTTGGACAGAGTCTTGTTCTTATGTTTCACAACTCTATTTTGTTGTGGAGTCCTAGGACAAGAGAACTCATGCAGATAACCATGTGTGTCACAAAATTGCTTAAACTCAGCATTTTTAAATTCGTCGCCATGATCACTTCGAATACGAGTAATCATGAATCCTTTCTCATTTTGAATTTTCTTGCAAAAGAAGACAAATTCTGACAATGCATCGTTCTTCCGTGCAAGAAAATATATCGACGTGTATCTAGAGAAGTTATCTACTATTACAAAAGGATATAATTTACCATATAGACTAGCAATTCTACTAGATCCAAATAATTCCATATGTAGTAATTGTGGTGATCTAGTGTTACTTACAGTGTGGACTTAAAAGTGGATCAGGTAGCTTTGTTCTTTTCATATTCACTGTATATCGTATCATTCTTGAAAGTAATGTCCGCTAAGCCTCGTAGCAACTTCTTTGTGGATAGTCTTAAAATTGTGTCCATATTTGCATGACCGAGTCTCATATGCCATACTTGACTCTCATCACTTTTGGCTATTAAGCATCTACCTGCTTTGTTAGCATCTTCAAACAAATAGAAAACATATATATTGTCTTCCCTGATATCTTCAAAGATAGTACTACTAGTTGAGCTATCAACTATAGTACATTTGTTTTTGATAAAGTTAATACCATCACCATGGTTAGCTAAATGGCTTATGCTGGGTAGGTTATGTTTTAACTCGGTAACTAGACAGACATCTTTAATAATAGGATAGGGAGCCTTACCAATTTTGCCGATACCTACTATATACCCTTTAAGATTATTACCGAAGGAAAAGTATCCTTCTTTCTTCTTCGACAGTGTTGTGAATAATGAAGCATCACCGATCATGTACCGTGAGTAACCGCTGTCGAGGATCCATATGCTTTTAGCATGTGAAGGGTGTTCCATCTACAAAAAAATTTGTAGATAAAACTTTTGGTACCCATTTCTTGTAGGGTCTTGGAATATTAGTTTTTGGTATCCAGTGCGCATATATTTAAATCAACAAGCTTTCAAACTCTACATGCAGGAAAGATATGACCAATGGTGCCACAATAATGACATCTAGCATGTTGAGTGTTGGATGTAGTGTATTGTACATGATTGGTAGCTCTTGGTTTTCTAGTATAATAGAAAGCATGTCTATTAGTCTTCTTGGGCAATGTTTTGGTTTGGTTTGGTCTGACAGTGTTGGGTTTGTCAGTGTTTCGATGATTCGGTAAGTAACATGTCAATACCAAAATACAGGCAAATAGCGACTGAATTATTAGCGACAGACAACTCAGTCGCCTATTAGCGACTGAAAGGCGACTGATAGGCGACGGCGTAGTTTATTAAAATATATCATAACGTTAGCGACTAACTAGCGACATAGTAGCGACAGATGATGTCTAACGATGGACTAGCGATGACAGAATCTGTCGCTACGTTTCAGTAAAAATCGAAAGAGAGGGTTTTATTTTCTTTCTAAAAAAATTTCCCCCTCTTTTTCCCCCTCTCTTCGCCAATCACCCGACCCCTCCGGCGTCCCCCCCTCCGTCGACCCCCCTCCGTCGACCCGCCCTCCGGTGACCCCCCTTCAGGTACTCTTTTATCCTCCTCTCCCTCTTATTTTCCCCCTAATTTTTGGATTTTTGCATTTTTTTTGCTTATTAGGGTTTCGATTATGGGCGAGGGGTTTCGACTAGGTACTCGAAGACGTATCACGTGTTCTCTACATGTATTGTTGCTATGTCTTCAAATGGTAAGGTGCTAACTCGTGTTATTGGATTGAATTGATACTAAATAATTAATTTGTGAGAGAGGTCAACAATCAGTTATTTATTAGGTAATTCAACAAATTCTTCCTACCTTCATCTTTCCCATTGTGTTCAGTTCTTTCTTCCATATTCTTTAATTCCATGCCTGCATATTTCAGGACAAATATTACTTTTGAGTAAACTATACACCTGACAACGCATGAGATGCAAAAATATAGATATACCATTTACGTTGGTGTAACTGTTCACTGGAGGTCTACCTCTTCCCCTTCTCTTCACCTCATCAAGGGATTGTTGTTTCATATCGTAAGATCGCAACAACAATAATAATATAAATAATAATAACAGTAAAACCTTACGACTGTAGGCATATCATCATCAAACTGCGGCTCCAAGAGTAATGTCTTACATTCTTTCTATGAGGACGTGGGGTTCGGCTGATACGCTTCTTTCTCCGTACGTTAGTATTTGCCTTGGTATCACTAAAAGCTGAATGATTTTCTCAACCTGTAACTAAAAAAAAATTATTGGCCTCATGGTTAGCTAATGAATGGCTGATCTTAGCCACCTTTAGCTGATGCTCTGATCCCTCCCCAAGCAATTAGAAGATCCCTCTACACCGATTATTGATTCACTGCAACCATTCACTTTAGACATGTCTTTTCCATGATAGAGATCTCTGTTTGAGGGACTCAACGGCAATTTTATTACCGCTTCTGGACTCGGAGCATTCTTCACCACAGCAGGGCTCTTCAAATGTTGTGGTACATCGGTCAAGGTGGGGCTCTACTTTAATAAAGGAACTACAGAGGAACTTTTGCCTCTCTTCGTTGGGGATTTAGAACCATGCTCTGTCAACATTCCATCTTCCAGTCGATCATCTACTAGTATCTTACTTTCCTTAAACTTGAAAGAATGAGGTGATTTGATATGACCTTCTAACATTGGCACTGAAGAAGAGGAACCCTTCCTTACTGTTGTCGGGGTTTCAGAACCACTCATGTCATCCTCCAAATGTATTTTCTCTTTTAGCATTTTTTGTTTCTTTACCCTCTTGTGGACTTTAGATGACTTGACCTGACAGTCAAGATCCGATTTTTCATCATTCTTATCCTTCAAGTTTACATTAGATCTATCAGCAACTTTACCATCTCCAGTACAAGAATTCGATGGTAAATCCGTTCCCACTTTCAGACTTGGAGGAGGAGTCTCTGGAGATGAGATCTTAGAATTTTCCAAGGTTGGGCTTGGTATTTCAGAATGTGAGTTCTCCCCTACCTTTGTTGCATTCTCTGAACTGCCATCAACCAATTGTTCTAGTGAATTCCCAGTTTCCAACTTCTTTTTAGGTTGAGATGACTTGCTCTGATGTTTAGAGGTGGCTCCTCCATACATTGTTGCAGCATTAGAGGAACTCTTTAACGCTCTTGGTCTTCTAGAATCACGATATACCAACATGTCATGAAACACTTGGTGGTCTTCTATTAAATTTTTCCTCTTCAACTTCTTGTCAGGTTGAGGTGTCTTGATTTGAGTTGTAGTGTTGGGACCTTCTAACGTTGTAGCTACAACAGGATAAATTTTCCCCACCTTCATTTATTTTCCTGTGCTATCAAAACTTATAATAATCATATCTTAGTTTGGTAGGTATCCTGCACTAATGTTTGATATCCTGCATAACTTGCAATATTTTCTTGCATTCACATATTCACTGCACATATGGCTTGACCTACACCCTTGTTTTAGCCCTCGTATTTATCCACTGCTTATTAATGTTGCCTGTACCATCATTTGCCCACTGCCCTCACTTGGGTTCAGTTAGGCACCTCAAGTTGCATATTCTGCTCCTCCAAACATGTCATTCATTACTCATTAGTTCTTGTACTCCACTATTCTATTTGACATCCAGGATGAACAATCCCATTATTTGTACTGCCTTATTTTGGTTCAGTCCCCAAACCAATAGAGCAGTTCTGTCCTTAATATTTTGTATCAGTTATGTAGTTATTAGAGTATCATTAGTATGGGTTATTAGAGTATCAGTATTTGTAAAGGGTATATATATAATATATATATCTACATGTGGGGGTATTAGTCCTTAATTGACGTGAACTCTATTGCTCTGTCCTTCCTAACGATAGTACCTACCTTGGGTGTCTGCCATATAGATCATATACTCAAGTTAACCCTATACATTGCATTCATGTAACTATCTGCCCATGTGTCAAAGTTTAAGTATAGCTTGTGTGTGAGTGTTTATAGGTGAGAATTAGACATTTGAGGAGGATTGTGAGGATTACCTATGTTGATGGCAAAGAAAAGGCCTAGTACACTACTGGTAGTGGGGACTTAGCCTTGGATTTGATTGGTTGCAGGGCAATATATGAGAGATGGGGGTCTATATATATAAAGGTGTCTTAGATAAAAGTTGTATCCATCTTTAGTTCAGTCTTTGATAAAAGTTCAGTCCACCTTATACTTTGAATCAATCCAGTTATATCCATCTTAATATCAGTCCTACATGTTAGATTCAATTCTCTAATATTCTGTAATATTTAGTGTACTTTTGATTCAGTCCAGTTCTGCCTATTTGGATTATGGGTTTCGACTTTGTCCAACTAGGGTTTCGATTATGGGCAAGGGGTTCCGACTTTGGTACTTGAAGACGTAGCAACCTTCTGATAGAAATGTTGTGTTCTCTATATTTGTTTAGTGGGTCACATGTTCTCTATATGTATTGTTGTTGCAACAAATTACCTGCTTCTAGGGCACTCCTGTACGAGTTACGTACACTCCATATATAGATTAATACTTATGTGGACAGGACATCAGTACTCTTAATTAATTGGCTACTCTAGGAGGTGTCTAGGTGGTAGGTAAGTGTTGAAATTCAAATTTAAGATATCGGTATAGAGTGAGTATCCTAGAAGGATATATATAAGATATCTTAGTAGTAGATACGTAAGTGTTAAAAATTAAATTTACTTATGCCAAGTCTTTTGGGACTATCAGACTTATAGATCTTTTCGGAAATCTAGTATAATGCTGATTACCTCAAAATGCTTGCATAAGTAAGAGTGTATAGAGTGTATTTCGTAGGCAGATGAGTGTATGGAGTGAGCCTCCCTATACCCCTTCTTCTCATTCGGGTCATGAGGCATCATATTCCTTATCATATGATATACATCTCAATCAAAGCGTGGAGAAGTGTGAAAATATTAATATTAACCAAGGATCAGTATCGGAATCAGTATCACCATAAATATCATAGCTTGTTCTAACAGAGCATAATATAAAACCAAACGTGAAGCAGAGCTTCACATTCACAATATTAGAATGTGAAGCTCTGATTCAAACGTTCGGTTTTATATTATGCTCTGGTAGAACAAGCCATGAGATTCATGATGATACCGATTCCGATATCGATCCTTGGTTAATATTAATATTTTTACACTTCTCTACTCTTTGGTTGAGATGGATATCATATAAGAGAGTCGAATGAGAAGCATGGAAGTAGATGGGGGTCAGAGAGGGGGCCTTCTGAGGACGCAGAGGACGTCTAAGAGTCGAGTTTGTGTGTATAATCATTTAATAGTATCCACGTTAAGAAAGTGTAAAAAATTAGATAGTATCATGTGTCAGGGTGTGTTTGTGTGTCTAGTAGTCGAGTTAGGACTGGGTATCAGGCTCAGGGGGAAGTATACATATGAGGGCTTATCCAGGGACAAAGTCTCAGACATGAAGGGAATGTGTATGTATTAGTAGTTAGGTTTTATGTATCGAAAACATATGTATATCTCGGTTACATATAGCAAGTGTGAAGTATACAGAATTGAAAATATGTGTATTACATATGCATTTTTAGATTTGTCTATGGCGGGAGGCGGGCGTGGACGTGGACGTGTACGTAATTCAGATTTGCCTATGGCGGGAGGCAAACATGGACGTTTGCAACATGGGTATGGCTCACGTCCGGCTCCTTTGGAGCGTCCAGGCTGTCCACCTGTCGACGAGCACGAGTTCCTAGATGTTCATGATGGTTTATCTCCCGGCACGGCCCGTTCATCGGTCGGGCGAGCTACTCCTTCGGCCAATACTCCGACGACTACTCCGACGACTACTCCTACGACCACTCCAGTTGCTTCTACCCCTACGACCGCTCCCATTGCGGCCAATCCCTATCCGAACTTGGTGGTCCAGTACGGAGTCTACAGACGACGCGTAGGAGATCCTCCGACGTTACCGGAGCGCCCAGCCGACGTCCATCTTCCGGAGCTGTGGGCCGATGGATAGACGTAAGTATATGTATTTTAGTTTACTGTAAATTCATATATTTATTCATATATTCTTTATAGTAGCTGATGTCGTACATTGTTTTCTTATCTCAGGTTTTTTTCGATCCGTGTCGGACGAGATCTAGGCGACTTGATTTACCGTAATTTCCATGGGCCGTACCTGAACTTCGGCGACATCCCGACGGAGATGCGGTTCGTTTGGCTTGACGCGCTGAGGGTATGTATAATGGTCTTTCTTTACAATATGTATCAAAAATTTATTCATTCATATGCGTTTATCTTATTTGCAGGCGTCGTACTGGTGGCCGAAGCAAAGGTTCCAGGCCATCCGGAGGTGCTACAAGACCGTATCCAGCAAAAGGATACGTGACATGATCCATGACCAGAAGGTGCTGGAGAGCCTGAGAGGTAGTGGATCAGAACATGGGTGCAAGGAGTGGCTCAGAGCGAATTTCTGGGCGAAAATGAAGAAAAAAATGGAGACCCCGGCCTATCTGGCCAAGTCTGAGAAGGCGAAGGCTGCCTGTGCTAAGGCTGGTTAGCACACGGGTGGTTCGATCCCGTGTGCGGAGCACATACGCCGATTGGTGAGTATTCTATTAAATTATAAAAATTTTAAGTCTTAAACTCTACAAAATGAGTATTAATTTATGTTCAATTGTACAAGCACGAGGAGTTCGCCGGAAAATACGGAGATCCGGACACCGTCGACTTCCCCACAGTCTTTGCGCATACCCATAAGCGCAAGAGCGATGGGAAGCTCATAAATGAGCCGGCCGCCAAAGCTTATGTAAGTTTTCTTATTCTTTATAGGTATTACATTTTTATAACTGTAGATGATCGGACTACGAGTATCGATATCGGTACCCTATACTCATATAGTAATGGGTCGATACCGATACTAATAGGAATGGTCCGATACTCAGAGTATAGGTATCAGGCCATTCCTATGTGAGTATCGGTATCGATCTATTACTATATGAGTATGAGTATCGGTATTAGCCCATTACTATGAGTATTGATATCGGTATTGGTACATTACTATGAGTCTTTATATTAACTCTAAATTTATTTACGTTTATATAATATAGGAGGAGTTTGAGAGTCAGGTAAGTGAGGGGGGTAAAGGAGGTGAGGGGGCTGGACCTAGCCAGCCGACGGATAGGAATAAACTATGGATAGATACGGTCGGAGTAGGGAAAGGCGGCAGCATATACGGTATTGGATCATTTGTATCCCAGTCGTCCGTCGTTTCCAGAGCTCCACCTCCACCCCCACCTCCACCTGTACCAGTACTTCCCGCCGCCGGTGCTGTCTTCTACGACCAGGTCACTATTACCCGTATATTATAGGATTTACAAAATTACATATATGGTAGTACAGGAGCTTCTGCTTCGACACCTATAGTACCGGTCGTTTCGGCTCCGACTGTGGCTCCGGCAGTTCAGACTTCGACCGATTCAGCTCCGCTACAGACTCCAGCACATCCGGCTACAGCACCTCCGGCTACAACACTGACGGATCCAGCACCGACTTCGAGAGGTCCTCTGTCTCGGAAGGATTTTGAAGAAGCGTTACGAAATGTGCTGGGTAGCAACACCCACCCTCCGCCTCCTCCGTCGCCTTCGATGTAGATATTGTTTGGAAACTTTTTGTATTTGGGAACAATTTGGAACATTTTTGGTATGTGTGTATTTGGATATTGTTTGTATTTGGAAACTGTTTGTAAACTTTTTGGTATGTGTGTATTTGGAAACTATTTGTATTTGGAAACTGTTTGTAAACTTTTTGGTATGTGTGTAACTATTATATATCTGTATTGGAAACTGTTTATATGACTGTATATTATTTGTAACTGTCAATATGGATGTGGAGTGCAGGAAACACAAATATAGACACACAAAATTGTATTTAGCGACGGGACAGCGACGGAACAGTGACGAAATATCTGGAAAATTGCAGTATAGCTACGGAAGAGCAAAGGAATACCTGGACCATTCCGTCTCTAAGGTTCTGGAAAATATAGATTTAAAGTACAGTGACAGAATAGCGACATAATCGGTTCGTCGCTACAAGCCTGTCCGATACCAATAGCGTATCGAAAACACTTTAGCGACATACTTTTCCGTCGCTATACCATCACAACATTTATCCTGGAATACGCCGCGGACCCGTCGGTAGTTAGTCGGTAAAGTTAGCGACGGAATTTTCGTCGCTACTACGTCGCAATTTGTAACAAATAGCGTGTCGCTAAATCCGTCACTAATCATTCGCTATTTTCGACAAACTAGCGACTGATTGAAATTAGCGACACGTAATTTTTTGGCAAACCATTTTCGTCGCTGATATGTCGCTATTTGGCTTTAGTGACGAAAAAATGACTTTTAGCGACGGATACCGCAGTCGCTAAAAGCCTTTTTTTTGTAGTTTGTGTTTTGGTAGGAAGCAGCAACCTCAGGCTATTTTCGTAACCTAATTTCTAACTTTTTGTAAGTGTCATACAATGTTTTATAATCAGCAGTAAGTGCATCATTTCTGATTAGTGCTTGCTGAAGACTCTTCTTCTCTTTGGGTAGGTCTTCCTCTAATTGGGTAATGGTCTTGACTTTTTCTTCGGATAGTCTTGTGGTCTCGTGTAATAAAAACTTAACAGAAGAAAGCTCACCTATCTCACTAGAATTATCAATACTTCTAACCTCAGCTAGTAGGTCGGTAAGTCTTCCTATTTCACCTTTGTACTCTTTTAGTACCTTCTTAGAGTTTTGGTATTTGCTACGCAGTTTTTTGTAATCACCTAAGAGGTCACTAAAGGCTTCACCTAATTGCTCAAAGGTAAAATTATCATATGTATCAAACAGGGGGTTAGTATTTACTTGATCGAGTACTATTAAGCATACATTTGCAGCGTCGTCTAATTGTTCATCTTTTGATTCACTAGCTTGGCTTTCATGCCATATGCTTGTGTTGGCGTACCTTCTGGATGTTGATTTCTTCAGGTAACCTTTGTCATACTTGTTGTTTTTCTGGGTTGATGATGATGATGTTGTTGGACAGTCCTTCTTCATATGTCCTTTCTTCTTGCAACCGTAGCAGATAGGATCTTCTTTGTTGTTGTTGTTGTTGTATTCTTTTGTTCTTCTATTGAATCTCATGAACTTTCTTACTAGGAGAGCTTGATCTTGAGAGTCAGAGTCACTGTCGTCAGAATTATCTTCGACAGTTCTTATGTGTTAAGCTTTAAAAGCGATCGACAACTCCTTCGGTGCAATATCTTCAGTCTTGAAGTTCCAGCTCGTAAGTGAGTAGCTTACCCATGAGTGTTTCAAGAGACATATTGGTGAGGTCATTCCCTTTAATGATTGCAGTAGCCTTTGAAATCCAGTTCTTCGTGAGAGCTCATAGAAGTTTGTGAATCTTCTGATGGTTATTGTATTCTTTGCCTAATGAAGACAGAGGGTTTACAATATACAAAAATCTTATAAACATCTAAGTGACGGATTCTTTGGCTTCATCTAGAATGCATCATACTCCTGAGTAAGTCTGCTAATTTTTGACTCCTTGACTTGCGCCGTGCCTTCGTGAGTCACTTCGAGAAGTTTCCATACTTCACTTGATGTTGTGCACGTAGACACTCTGTTAAATTCAATCCTGTCTAAAGCACAAAATAAAGCATTAATAGCATGTGGGTTAAGACTGGCATGTTTCTTTTCAGCTTTAGTATATTTGTCATGGGGTTTCTCAACCAACTCCCCTTCAACAAGAATACATGCAGGCTTCTTATAGCCATCAATAATAATATACCATAAGTCAAAATCTAGAGATTTTAAGAAGAAACTCATCCGTGTTTTCCAGTTTATATAATTTGTACCATCAAACAGTAGAGGTCTATTTGTGGCTTGTCCTTCACTTGTGATTTTCATAGTTGCCATGTGTGATACTGTGATCTATGTAACAGCTGTAATAATATGGAATATAATAGTAGTGTTATCTCGCTTTACCTGTATAACTCACTCTAATACCAATTATAGGAACGAACTGTAATGCACAATACTCTAAAGGGGTGAATTAAGTAGGTAACAAAAATTAGCTAATTAAAAAATGTTAGCAACCAGATCATATATAATATATCATAAGTAAGTAAATGAAAAAGCAGAGATCAGAAAGCAAACGCAAATACGGTGATGTATACTGATTTTTCTCTTGTGAGGACTATTACAATCGGAAGAACTCTAGCTTCCAGTTGAATCTACTATGGAAAAATATTACAAGTTTTCATACGAAGTCCTTGCAACTTCTACAACGGGAGCTTTGATATGAAGTACACGACCAACTTCAATTATGAAGTGTCTTTCTTTAATCAAGCCTCTGATTACAATATCTCTGAAACTTCTAAACCGTACCGCACTGGCAAATCGACTAGAGGATTGTAACTAGCTTGGAATTTGAAAATGAAATAGCTTAGAACACTTTGAAAGACGTTTAAGCTTAGAGAGAAGAGAGATGTTTTAAAATGAGAGAAATTCTTCTCTATTTGTAGGTTTTTCAAAGTCAGAACTCGGGGCAAATTCGGACAGAATTCTATGAGAGAATCTCAGCAAATAGCCATTGCATCCATAACAGCAGGGCGACCAAGTTCAAAATCCAATAGCCCCAAACGAACTCGGGGAGAGTTCGAACCGAACTCAGAACAAATTCTGTTAGTGTCCAGATTTTGATTTTTGGGAAATTTTATAAATTTGATTTTTAGTTTTGGGCTTTTGAAAAGTTTTAGCAGTTAGGAGCTTTTAGTAAAATGGGCTATTTTTAAAATCATAGGATATTTTAAAAACATTTTGGGGTAGCCTATTTGCCTGTACAACTCTGTGTACAAAGTATTCCTAGACTTTATAAATTTGAAAATTACATTGAATATTGAAATACAGACTCATGTGGCAAAACAGCTTCATTCTTGAACAGAGTGATAGAAGTTTTCAGCAAATGTCCAAGTAGCCCTTATATTGAGACAAGATTAGATCAATTATTAAAATTATGTTCGACCATGACCAATGGTCCAAAATATATATAGTGGAATGATAGTTCTCTTCTTCTCCTTTTCGATGTTGGACTAAAAGCAATATGCTTTTTTTTATGCTTCTACATGACCCCTTTAAAGTTTTTAAAACTTGGATAAGTTTTGAAATACTTTGAACAAAATGCATGGACAGTAGTGCTGTTTAGGTGCATAACTTTTTATTATTTTTGGTGTGACCACCCTATCAGAGGTAATATGGACGTTATAGGTTTGGTACTTTCGCTAGAGACTTTATGTGGACTTATCATCCTTTTGTACTAAGAACTAAGTACGGATGGTAAGTTAATATGACAAGCACCATCAGAGGTATTATGGATGTGCTGGTAGGATGTTTTCTCAGAGGTAATATGGACTTGGTAAACATAGAATCCTATTAAAGGTATCTTGCTCAGAGGTTATGCGAACGTGGTAAGATATGCCTGTGTACGGAAGTAGAAAACAATTCAGAGGTTATACGGATGTGATTGTTTACTGTTGGAGATATAGCGACACAACGGTTTCTTAGGTGAGAATGTTTACTCAGAGGTGATATGGATATGGTAAACATTCAATTAGAGTTATCCTACTAAGAGGTTTATATGAATGTAGTAAGATAGAACTCTGCGGGGATATCGAAAACAAATAAGAGGTGATATAGACGTAGATGTCTTCTACTGGGGAAATAATAAAGGAATGTCCTACAGTAGCTAGGCTCCGAAGACGTATTTGTTGGGTAGTGACAACTGGGTAGTTCAGCGGTAATATGGACATGAACTATGACCTTTATCATGGAATAGTTTTGAAATATTTTCGATCCAGCTGGGAGTCGCAAACATGGAGATCTTTTGGGGCGACTGGGCCTTGTTGCATGTTAATGCTTGTTGGAGAATTAGAGATAGATCCTGGGAAGGGGAGGTCTTCAGTCTTTGTTAACACTCCAGTTGGCAGTACTGCGAGGTCACCTTGGGTATAAGGAGAAAGCCAATGCCTTGGAAGCATCAATGGAGGTTGGAGCCTGGTCTTCTAGAGCTTCAAGGCTTTGAAAGTGACCTCAAGCCTATAGTGGACGTAGAGCTGGAGTAGCTGACTGCTGAGGTCTCCCATACAAATCAGAGCGAGCCACCATTGTACACCAGATTGTTGAGATCAAGGTGCAGGTCAGAGAGGTGGTTACGGCCGAGGAGATCTAAGTTTGCCTCCAAGCTCCCTGGAGGAGCAGTGTGAAGACCTCCGCGAATAGATCCGACACTTGGAAGAAAAGCTGATATGAACTGGAGAAGTCAAAGGACCAGCAAAGGTCCCTTCACCAGCAATTCAAGGCCTTAGCTCAGGAGGCTGAAGACGTCGGCGCTTATCAGGCAGAGCTGGTGAATGCTTACAGAGGCATGTCCAGTTTAGAGAAGAGGCAACAAGCCGTCAAGAAGCGAAGTGTCGAACAAGAGAATCTGTCGGACCCAGGATCGCCTTCTTGAAGAATAGGATCAGGGACCTGACGCGCCGGCCTTATTAGACAGTAGCTTTATCGTTTTCTTTTTGTTCCCGTCCTTAGAGAGGCTTTTCTTTTTTGATATAGCAGAACCTTTCCCTTTTGGAAAAATAAAAGTTTTAATTTTGCTTCTTTATTTGTTCATCTATTGTGAACTTTTGTAGTATTATAACTCCGTTGGGGGTAACTTTTGTGATGATGTTTACTCAGAGGTAATATGGACATGGTAAACACAGAATTTTGCAAAAGAAATTCTTTCACTCAGAGGTTGTATGAACATTGTAAGAATAGACTTTGTGGGGATTTAAGGAACAGCTCGTAGATTGGTTTGGTAGGATTGTTTACTTAGAGGTAAGATGGACATGGTAGACATAACATCTCCTTCAGAGGTTTAGACAAACATAGTGAGATAGGGGGGGCGATTCAGAGATAATGTGAACATGACCGCCTTTAGAAATTGAAAGCCTACTTTCCAGGAAATATATTTTAAATGAATTCTTGCAAACATATTTATTTTCTGCAAATTAATTTGCTTGATAATTCTTTAAATGATAGATTATACCATTTTTAATAGAGTATTAGTTTTTTTGTTGATTATGTATTAGGATTCTCAGCCCACTATTGAACTTTTATTTGGTTCAGGTAAAATGTTCGATTGAGAGAGAGAGAAAGAGGGGAGCATGTGCTTGCACAGCTCAAATTCTTCCTTCTCTAAACATCATGGTGAGTTGTGTAACTGATTTTTGAATTTCTAGCAAATTTCCTTTCCCCCACCAGAGTGAGTGCTGGCCAATGTTGGCGCCTAAACCTAGCGTAAATCTCAAGCTCGATCGACCTATATAACCGTTCCTTCAGGGTCAGTACCGCCCAAAAATCCTAAATGAACCAGCCTCTCTCTCGTTCTTCTTTTCCAACTCCATCTTCCTAAAATACTCTTAAACTCTGCTCTCAACCAGCCATGGCAGAGAAGTATACCTCGGCAAGGAGGAGCAGCATCTAGACGTTCAACTCCAGGCTCGGCAGTGATCGGCTTCCTTCAGTGTCTTCGTCATTACTTCAGCGGTCGACTTGCCGATCAGTAAGTTGTTAAAATTATTAAGATTCGATCGTCTCTGTTGTCATTTTCTTTTTGATCTAAAGTTTGGATCGGGATGAAGGATAATTATTTTCATATCGTGGTCTTCCTTCGAAGCTTTGATTCATCCTTGCACTGACCGTTACAATTAGTTAGGAGAGGTGAGGGATCGTTCTGATTTAACAAATTGATTGTGTGATCTCTTCTAAATTTTTGTGCTCCATCTCTTTGTGTCGAGAATGTAGATCGGGATTGGAGAATTCAGATTAATTCTGTTCGAGTTGATCATTATAACAAATTATTGAACGTTGGATTCAACGCATGTTACAGCTCGATGAATGATCAAATTCGTGTCTGGAAAGTTGGTTGAATAAGGACTCGAGCCTATTGACACAAGACACCAGTTACTTTTGGATTCATCTCTCGAGAATGTTCATTTGGGTAAGCTTCCCTGTACCCTGAGCAACTGAAGGAATCCTTAGATTTCATTCTAGATCTAGTTGAATGGTTAATTTAGTGTAGGTTTGTGATTGTTGAGGTTGGAGCCTAAAATTCAATTTTGGCCAATGATAAAATAGATTATGGACTGATGATATCAGGATTGATGAACTGATATTTTAAATCAGGCATATTATATTATTGATGATCAATAAGTGCAGGCCTATGACAGTTGTTTAAACATTTGGTAATTACTTGTGAAGTTTAATGATACTTCGAGTAGGAAATTATTTATCTAATCAATATTGAGAATATAACTGGACTGTGCTGAGTGAGTATCCTGTGAGATACATGTTTTCTGATAGAGGCTCTGGGATTGAATGTTCTTACAGTAGAAGGTCTAAACATGTGTACTGCTATATGAACAACAGTTGATTACTGCTTAAGGAATTAAATGTTGAAGAGGATATACTGTTTCTGATCTAAAAATCTTAGATACATTAGGATAATCCTTGTTAATTCGAATCACTGATTCTAGAGAATGGAATTCTGAATTTAGTAGATGGGTTGAATGCTAGAAGGCCATTTCCTGATGTGTAGGGTCAGTAAGTGTTGCCTGAACCGAGGAGGGGTCTGCTGTTTGGGTTATACCTGGAATTGCAACTCAGATTTAGCCAATATCTGGTTAGACTTTAGCATGACTGATAGGATAGATGATATAGCTGTTTAACTCAATGTTTTTGAACTGTTAGTAAAAATCCTGACCAGGACTGATTGTATTAGTTGTGATAGAAGAGTGTTTTGTATCATGTTTGTTAGAATTGATTTATACCACCTGAGAATTGATATGAAGTTGTGTCTTGTCTCTTGAGTTTTAAGAACAGGGCATGTCACTGTGAACAACTGTTTCATATGATGAAGGCAATACTGCACTTAGGAGTTGCATTCAACACTTGGGTTTAGGAAAACATGTTATATTCATGTTACTGCCAGGATACATCACTAGCTGTGGTTTGGGACAGCCTACAACAAGCTTTTTAATAGAATTTGGTCCTTGTGAACTTGATTAAATCCATGGGTTAATACATAAACTGTTGTTTACCTCTATAAACATGATGAGCAACAGGAATGCTCATGGATATGTGCTGGGGAGTTGAAGCTTGAATTGCTGATATAAACCTTCTTGAGTTAATCTCCAATTTCCTCTAGAACCTATACATAGTATACTGTCAAATTTTGTATTTTGTTGAACTTTTAGATTAGAGATATTGTATCAGTCTGAAACCTTAAATAAAGTAGGAACCAAGTTTTAGTTTTAATTTGGAACTGTAGGTTCCTGGACTGTAGGAGTAAACTTTCATGTGCATTCATTGATTTCCCTATGATACTTCATAAGAAAAATCAATAGCTAAGGTGAAGCTGTCACGACCCGCTCCCGAATAATCGGACACGAGTCGGACAAGCCCAGCCTTCGTCGTTAGACACGACGAAGTAAGCTGTACCAAGCTAGGAAAAACTAACCAGATAAACATGAAAGTATAGAATCACAGCATCTAAAAACGTATCCCAGAATGATCACCATAATCCACAATTCTATGTATATAAATGTACGAGTCATCAAGAATGAAATGTACATGAATTCTAAAGACAATATCTAAGAGTAAAGCTAACAGTCTAAACCTGAAACCTCAAGCTAAGTCTCATCCTGCTCAGCTAAATCCTGGGCTCTGGCCCATAGAGTAGAACAATGTCCTGCAAGCATACCTGTAACATATCCTATTCAGGAGCGGAGCAAAGTACAGTTCTAGGTAATGAACAAGACATCATGATATGAAAGTACAAGGGAACATGGTAGGTAAAGTACAGGAAAGAACATGGTGTATAAGCACATGAAAGAACATGGTATGTAAGAACATGAAAGTACATGAAATATAAGAACATGAAAGAACATGGTATCTCAGGAATCACAAGAACTAAGTACATGATATATCTCCTGAATATGTGTGTACAATATTTGAAATATAACTAAGTATATGACCGGCTAGGGGTAAGCACATGAAAGCACATGAAAGGGCAGCTTAGGACCCGCGTGCACGATACGGGGTCTAAGCTAAACACACCTGAGTTGTTTCTTGGGTTTGGTCACATAAATAGTATATCTCCCCACCCCAGGTACAAGTAGTAAGAACAAGGAACATGAGCACCAGAAAGTACATGACGTGTTGTAATGTGTCAATCAAGAAAGCACAGGATATAATGAAATGCACAAGACCATAGAATGTACTTGCCTTTGCTCCAGGAAGGTACGGGTGAAGATTGGGGCTAGATGTTCTCCTGTATTTAATAATGTGTACAAGTTGATTAATTACAAGGTATATTGTTACAAATTTCTATAAATCTAGCTAACTAATTTCCTAGTTAAAAATACCCCCACCCTTAAAGCACAAATGCTAAGCTAACCTCCAAAGAATTTGTATAACTGACAAGGAAATACTATGAACTAATAATCATTAGGTTACAAAGA
The DNA here is from genome assembly GCA_029216955.1 of Iris pallida. Lineage (NCBI taxonomy): Eukaryota > Viridiplantae > Streptophyta > Magnoliopsida > Asparagales > Iridaceae > Iris > Iris pallida. The sequence continues at coordinate 5,997,062 of JANAVB010021000.1, forward strand.
ACACCCATAGTTTAACTATTACTCAATTTATAACAAGGGACTTATAAAAAAAACAAATGGTAAGTTTACATTACTCTTCTTTTCAATTCAATGCTATCATATTCTAATTATATAAAGTGCATCTGTGGTGATCAATTCTAACTTTATGAGGCAAAACTATTCTGCTGAACAAATTTAGGTTTTCTGAATAATAATTTAGGCTTAGGATAGGGTTGATGTCTTTCAATAAAACTGATAAAGGTATATAATATTACTTAAAACAATCAACCCTAAAATGGACTGTTGTACCAGCAATAAATATACCAACCCAGGTGATGCCCGACCATTGGGTCCAAGCCAACCATCACAGTCCTCTTAATTAGGATATTGAAATATCTAAATCATTGCTACCATAATTGCCCCAGGCTATAATTATACCAGACCCAAGTCGGACACAATCTCTAGACAGACACCCAATAGTAGTAGAAATGAAGCAATAAAATATAAGTTATATTCAGGACTGAAATCTAAAACTCTGTATATAACCACACAGAGAATAGAATCGAAAGAGTTCTAAATACCCAATCTAAAATAATCTTCAAACATAGCTGTAAATAATCAAAGATTTAACCCACCCATGGTGCTATGAAGCAAGCAACAGGGACCATAAATCCTACCAAAAATTATACTCAACATCCCATTTTACTCAGCAACTACCAGCAATGCCTTCCACAGTTGAACCAACAAATTTAATATTTAACAGCATGCTCATAAGCCAAAGTCACAACAGCATAATGTTCTTTCTAGATTGAATCCACAGAATCGAAAAATATACAGAACAATTTGCAATCAAATAAGAAATGAAATCATTAAAACAAGAAAAACATCAATGCTGCCCAGCTCCAATCGATCCCAACCCAGGTGAATCTTGGCAAAACACATCCAGCACTGGTCACGTACACGAAATGGGACACGAACTCATCCAGAGACACGGACACAACTCCTATCTACAGATCCTATCCAACGCCCGTATCAAAAGCTATTAAGAATAAAACAATAACCGAAAGTGTAGAAGAATTATACCTCAGTAATAAGACTAATTAGGAGAATCCAAGCCAGTGTACCCGACACGATTCCTTCGTCTCTGGACACAAAATCACCTGACTCAGACCAATCCACAAATGGAGGCACGAAGCTAGAATTAATTACTCAGAACCATGACTTGATTCTCAGGAAAACAGAGGAATCGAATAAGAGAGTTGAACCAGGTCTCACCTACAATATAACGTTCCTGGAAGAACTCGGGATCGGAGTTGGAACGATCGGCTCCCTCGTCGATTGTTTAATGGATCCGCACAAAATAAGAAAGGAAAATGAATTTTTAGCAAGATCCACTAATCTCTGGATCTGAAGAAATCAAGTGAAAGAATCGCTCACCAAGTGGTGAAACCCTAGATCGGAGGATGTCGAGCTCCTGGAAGAACAGCACCGCCGCTGCTGCTGGAGAAATGATCGTCGGAGAGGGTTGATTGCTGCGCTCAAGGCGATGTCGAAACGCCGCCGAAGTTGTCGAGAACACCGCAGAATAGACGCTGTTTCTGCGATCTCAGCGCCCGAAGAGATCCACTGCCATCACCGAAGTGGCTCGACCACTCGTCGCCGTCGGAGTCGAAGCCGGAGAGATGAAGTCGCCGGTCGAAGAAATGAATCGTGCCGTCATCGGAGAGGATGGACGACTCGGCGTCCGCCAAGGAGCAGATGAGTGCCGCTGTCGGAAGGAACGACCGTCGTCGTTGTCACCGGAGTCGTCACCGGAATTCGCCGCTCGAAGTAGCCGCAGTCGCCGCCGATTAGGGTTAGGGTTAGGGTGAAATTTGTGGAGGAGAAAAGCTCGAGAATGAAATGAGCTCTGAGTGAAATGAAGAAATTCTCTCTCCTCCAGAGTAATAATAGGGAAATGAAAACTTTGCAAAAAGCCCCCTCTACTCTAACTTATTTCCTATAGGTCCCTCCGCCCAAATACTTTTAACCTTCAGCCCCTCTTCTTTTTCAATAATTACAGAATTCTTAAGAAAATCAGTTTAAAACTTTAAAAACAAATGAGGGGACCAATAAATGGTTGTAACCACTTTTTGAAATTGAAAATTGCTCCTAAATTAAATTCCCTCCAAAATAGATCATCAAAATTATTAAAATAAAATATTAACCTTTTTATTTTGAAATCGAAATTAACAATTGCTATTATTAAAATCATTTTTTGTTTAAAATCCGGGAAGTGGAGTTACAAATCTCTCCTCCTTAAAAAAATTTCGTCCTCAAAATTCGAAGACCCAAAAATCTCAGCAATTCACAAAAGATCCAAACGCCAGTCATTTATTGAAAATATAATTTCAAAAAAATAGAGTACAATCAAATCAATCAAACAGATTGGAATAGCGCTCCCGCATCTCTTCCTCGCGCTCCCATGTGGACTCTTTTGGAGAGTGGTGTCTCCACATGACGCGAACAAGTGGAAATAGTCTGGTTCTGCAAGCACTTCTCCCTCTGATCAAGGATCTCCACTGGCTGCTCCTCGTAGGTCAATCTCGGACCCACCTCTAACTCCGAAAAGTCCACCACATCCAGAAGGTTGCATCGCGGCTGAGACACGTGGAAAACGTCATGCACTCCCTCCAAGCTAGCTGGAAGCGCTAGTCGATATGCCACCTCGCCAATCTGCACCGTCACATCGAAAGGGTCCGATGTACCTCGGACTGAGCTTCCCGCCTCTACCAAATCTGATGATGCCTCTAATTGGTAAGATCTTCAGGAATACTCTATCTCCAAACACGAACTCCAGTGGCCGCCTGCTGCTGTCCGCCCAGCTCTTCTGCCGATCCTGTGCAACTCTGAGACGCTACCTGAGCCTTGAGACCCTGTACGATAATTACACACAAGAAGTTGGAATAACACGATCAATGATCAAGAATCAAATAGGCACGAGATAGAATGAAGTTCCAATTACGACTTAGAGGGGCAAAATCATGAAGACACAAGTATTAAGTACGATCAAAAATCGGTAGTTTAACGCAGGTAGACTAGAACAAGATAGAAAATCATGGTCAGATAGACATGACCTAAGATCGAAGTTTAGACAAGTCACAAACGAAGTACGGAATCTCAATCGGATAATATACAATTTTGAGGAATTCAATGATCTAACGATAAAACGTTAGAACGGAAATTTAGCAAGGGTTGATTGAGGAAGCGTACGCAATACTCAGGAGATACAGTATCAAATCAGGATGAACGTGCAAGGATCTGTGATTCCCGAAAACCAATAATCATATGAAAAGGGAATATAGTCTCCAGAATATCCAAGAACATGTTGGTATCTGAAATCACTTTGCTTAGAATCCCTACCACGCCAGTATGTATCTGACTGCAGTGGACTTTCGGCTCCGTGACTCAAATAACAATATGTCTCCGAATACTCTATCAACCTTATCCATTTTCCGACAATCATTGACGAAACAACCCAAGAGATCAAGATATGAAGAATATGACAAGTCTCGACAATACTCGAAAACTATGGGTGTCTGAAATTACTTCAACTTAGAGTTCCTGCCTCGCCAGTGCGCTACTGGCTGCAGTGAACCCTCAGTCTCCATAATCCAGCTAATGGCTGCAGCGCACAACTGTCATGCCATAGTAGGTCATCGAATAGCCTCTCGACTTTATCCCTAGGAATTTCAAAAGAATTCCAAGAAATTCAAAATGAGTTTCAATAGTCCAGGTCACGAAAATGGTGAAGTTACCTGACTGTTAGAATGCAAGGATTTATTAGGTACTAAGAGACGACAAGGGATCCCATCGGTGAGTACAAAAGGGCAACCAGGGAGATTTAAAATTTCAGTCAGGGCGAAGTTTCAAATTATGACAGAACATCAACTGATATCTGGAATGGTAACAAGATTCCATATATGGGACATTATCTCGAAGGGATAACAGAGTCTTGAAGGATGAACTGAGGCAAGGTATTAAATAGGAGACAAGTTTCAAAATAATTAAAATTCCGTACATGTTTCAATAAAATCTCGAATAGAAAATCTTGACGAGGAAACAAGATATCAAATAGGGAACAAGGGCTCATCGAGTCACGAGTAGGAACTGAAATTCAAAGTCTGATAAATCTTGAATGGGAGACAAAATCATGAATGAAACAAAGTCTCGAAATAGGAAACAGGATCTTAAAATCTCGAATGGAATCAAGTTACGAGTAGGAAAAAGAATCAATGGGTGAGTAAAACAATATCCATGAAACAAGCGATACCTCAAATAGGGAACAAGATCTAAGCAAAGTTGTGAACGGAACAATTTTCAAGTAGAAAACAAGCCACGTAGGAAACGAATCTCACATAGGGAACAGCTCGAAACCGAAGTTTTCCAAACGATGCCTTGAATGGTGAATAGAAACAAATATTGAATAAAAATCAAATTCCAACAAGCCCCAAATAGAAAACTGAACTTCGGAAAGAAAACAAAATTTACAAATTGTAACTTGTCCTGAATAGGAAACAAAATTCCTGAGTAGAATCTCGAAAAGAGCAAGGTTACGAAGAATGGATGGACAAGTACCAATCAACGAATAGGAAACAATATATCAAGTTAAGTTTTGAATATCAACCAAGGTTCCAAAATAGAAAACAAGAAGTTTCAATAAATGGTCTAGCTACTAGAAGAAATTTAAGAAAAATAAGATTGCTAATCAAGATGCATAATTTTTCCAACCATGCAAAAGAGATCTTCTATCTTCAATCCGTCTGCAGTATTCCTCCGGAACAGAAATCTCTCTAACCTCCTTTAATTGTCCTGGCGTAGGTTGATCCCTGCGATAGTACTCCATGTGGTTGCTGAATCTAGAGAGGCTGGTCCCCTTGCTATAGTCCTGGTGCTCTTCGTGTTCGCCCTCGGGCAGTGTGATCAATGGTCTCTGGCAATTCCTGACTTGGTGGGCAGACGATCCGTAGAACAAGCATAGACTCCATCTTTTGCGGCACTCTTCATAGTGGCATCCTGAGAGTGACAGAAATTGTAAATGATCGTCGGCTGGATCTGAATCTGGATCTCCCGTTGGGGCTGAAGTGTAGGGCTCTGGCAGGAATATACGGCTGCTGGTGTGCTGGCTGCTGAGATCTGCTCCCGATGATACGATAGGTGGTATGACCGAGAAAATGCCGACTGAGTGTTGCGACGCTTTGCGGTTCCAGGCTAGTTGTTGTCTTCGTCATATGTCTTCATGTCTTTCATAAGCTTCAGCTTTCGGTCTCATTCTATTGTTGGTGCTATATTCTGGATCTTCTGGCTAGTGGCCTCAATCTTCAGAGGGGTCGGGTCTTCGGAGACTTGTATGATCTTCAGTGGCGGCTCCAGGTTCTTGATCTGCTCCTCGTTGCAACATATATGCTCGGTGTCGGGAAAGTCCAAGGTCTGAGAGTCTGGAAGTCAGAAGTCATTTCTGTCTCGGAGAGTGTATCCACAAGTCTGACTTGGAAAGGATGGCATGCTCCCTCTGGTTGTCAAGGAACTCTTCAAACATCTCCGTCAACTACGTACTACCCATGGGGATAGTAGAGTGATAGAAGGTAGTGTGAGCTCGAAACCTTCAAGTGTAGATGGATCGACTATTCCGGTGTCGCGTGTTTTTGAACTATCTGAAAAACAGAAAACTTTTAAAATAACCTAGACCTACATACAACAAGTGTTTACAGAATATTAAAATACCTGATACACCTGATATACCTGATATACCCTTATTTTTCGATTTTTCCTATGCTGTGATCAAGTTCCCTAGTGTAATCAAGTCCTCCAATAGTACGCTAAGACCTAGGTACCATTAGGATAGACCTGCATGGGCCACCACTAAAAACATGTCACGACCCGCTCCCGAATAATCGGACACGAGTCGGACACGCCCAGCCTTCGTCGTTAGACACGACGAAGTAAGCTGTACCAAGCTAGGGAAAACTAACCAGATAAACATGAAAGTATAGAATCACGGCATCTAAAAACGTATCCCAGAATGATCACCATAATCCACAATTCTATGTATATAAATGTATGAGTCATCAAGAATGAAATGTACATGAATTCTAAAGACAATATCAAAGAGTAAAGCTAACAGTCTAAACCTGAAACCTCAAGCTAAGTCTCATCCTGCTCAGCTAAATCCTGGGCTCTGGCCCATAGAGTAGAACAATGTCCTGCAAGCATACCTACAACATATCCTATTCAGGAGCGGAGCAAAGTACAGTTCTAGGTAATGAACAAGACATCATGATATGAAAGTACAAGGGAACATGGTAGGTAAAGTACAGGAAAGAACATGGTGTATAAGCACATGAAAGAACATGGTATGTAAGAACATGAAAGTACATGAAATGTAAGAACATGAAAGAACATGGTATCTCAGGAATCACAAGAACTAAGTACATGATATATCTCCTGAATATGTGTGTACAATATTTGAAATATAACTAAGTATGTGACCGGCTAGGGGTAAGCACATGAAAGGGCGGCTTAGGACCCGCGTGCACGATACGGGGTCTAAGCTAAACACACCTGAGTTGTTTCTTGGGTTTGGTCACATAAATAGTATATCTCCCCACCCCAGGTACAAGTAGTAAGAACAAGGAACATGAGCACCAGAAAGTACATAACGTGTTGTAATGTGTCAATCAAGAAAGCACAGGATATAATGAAATGCACAAGACCATAGAATGTACTTGCCTTTGCTCCAGGAAGGTACGGGTGAAGATTGGGGCTAGATGTTCTCCTGTATTTAATAATGTGTACAAGTTGATTAATTACAAGGTATATTGTTACAAATTTCTATAAGTCTAGCTAACTAATTTCCTAGTTAAAAATACCCCCACCCTTAAAGCACAAATGCTAAGCTAACCTCCTAAGAATTTGTATAACTGACAAGGAAATACTATGAACTAATAATCATTAGGTTACAAAGAACACCCATAGTTTAACTATTACTCAATTTATAACAAGGGACTTATAAAAAAAACAAATGGTAAGTTTACATTACTCTTCTTTTCAATTCAATGCTATCATATTCTAATTATATAAAGTGCATCTGTGGTGATAAATTCTAACTTTATGAGGCAAAACTATTCTGCTGAACAAATTTAGGTTTTCTGAATAATAATTTAGGCTTAGGATAGGGTTGATGTCTTTCAATAAAACTGATAAAGGTATATAATATTACTTAAAACAATCAACCCTAAAATGGACTGTTGTACCAGCAATAAATATACCAACCCAGGTGATGCCCAACCATTGGGTCCAAGCCAACCATCACAGTCCTCTTAATTAGGATATTGAAATATCTAAATCATTGCTACTATAATTGCCCCAGACTATAATTATACCAGACTCAAGTCGGACACAATCTCTAGACAGACACCCAATAGTAGTAGAAATGGAAGCAATAAAATATAAGTTATATTCAGGACTGAAATTTAAAAGTCTGTATATAACCACACAGAGAATAGAATCGAAAGAGTTCTAAATACCTAATCTAAAATAATCTTCAAACATAGCTGTAAATAATCAAAGATTTAACCCACCCTTGGTGCTATGAAGCAAGCAACAGGGACCATAAATCCTACCAAAAATTATACTCAACATCCCATTTTACTCAGCAACTACCAGCAATGCCTCCCACAGTTGAACCAACACATTCAATATTTAACAGCATGCTCATAAGCCAAAGTCACAACAGCATAATGTTCTTTCCAGATTGAATCCATAGAATCGAAAAATATACAGAACAATTTGCAATCAAATAAGAAATGAAGTCATTAAAGCAAGAAAAACATCAATGCTGCCCAGCTCCAATCGATCCCAACCCAGGTGAATCTTGGCAAAACACATCCAGCACTGGTCACGTACACAAAATGGGACACGAACTCATCCAGAGACACGGACACAACTCCTATCTACAGATCCTGTCCAACGCCCGTATCAAAAGCTATTAAGAACAAAACAATAACCGAAAGTGTAGAAGAATTATACCTCAGTAATAAGACTAATTAGGAGAATCCAAGCCAGTGTACCCGACACGATTCCTTCGTCTCTGGACACAAAATCACCTGACTCAGACCAATCCACAAATGGAGGCACGAAGCTAGAATTAATTACTCAGAACCATGACTTGATTCTCAGGAAAACAGAGGAATCGAATAAGAGAGTTGAACCAGGTCTCACCTACAATATAACGTTCCTGGAAGAACTCGGGATCGGAGTTGGAACGATCGGCTCCCTCGTCGATTGTTTAATGGATCCGCACAAAATAAGAAAGGAAAATGAATTTTTAGCAAGATCCACTAATCTCTTGATCTGAAGAAATTAAGTGAAAGAATCGCTCACCAAGTGGTGAAACCCTAGATCGAAGGATGTCGAGCTCCTGGAAGAACAACACCGCCGCTGCTGCTGGAGAAATGATCGTCGGAGAGGGTTGATTGCTGCGCTCAAGGCGATGTCGGAACGCCGCCGAAGTTGTCGAGAACACCGCAGAATAGACGCTGTTTCTGCGATCTCTGCGCTCGAAGAGATCCACCGCCATCACCGAAGTGGCTCGACCACTCGTCGCCGTCGGAGTCGAAGCCGGAGAGATGAAGTCGCCGGTCGAAGAAATGAATCATGCCGTCATCGGAGAGGATGGACGACTCGGCGTCCGCCAAGGAGCAGATGAGTGCCGCTGTCGGAAGGAACGACCGTCGTCGTTGTCACCGGAGTCGTCACCGAAATTCGCCGCTCGAAGTAGCCGCAGTCGCCGCCGATTAGGGTTAGGGTTAGGGTGAAATTTGTGGAGGAGAAAAGCTCGAGAATGAAATGAGCTCTGAGAGAAATAAAGAAATTCTCTCTCCTCCAGAGTAATAATAGGGAAATGAAAACTTTGCAAAAAGCCCCCTCTACTCTAACTTATTTTCTATAGGTCCCTCCGCCCAAATACTTTTAACCTTCAGCCTCTCTTCTTTTTCAATAATTACAGAATTCCTAAGAAAATCAGTTTAAAACTTTAAAAACAAATGAGGGGACCAATAAATGGTTGTAACCACTTTTTGAAATTAAAAATTGCTCCTAAATTAAATTCCCTCCAAAATAGATCATCAAAATTATTAAAATAAAATATTAACCTTTTTATTTTGAAATCGAAATTAACAATTGCTATTATTAAAATCATTTTCTTTTTAAATCCGGGAAGTGGAGTTACAGAAGCAATCATGTTTCCAAGTTTATCAACCAACTCTGCCTATTGATTCAATTCCCCGTCAAGTCAGTTGAACCAATATCGTTAGCAGTTGTAAATCCTTTTAGTAGTATTGTCCATGTAACCTAGGTATCTGTGGAGCAATTTGTTGTACCTGGTGCATATCTATGATGCAATATGAGGACTGTACAGTCGATTTGGACTGACTGCTAGCCTGTGTAGTAAGAGAAGGATTGCAGTCTGTATCTGGGTCCTTGGGAATCATGTTTTCCACATATGGTTGCTGCTATTGAGTATGTTGATACCTGCAGTAATAATAGTCCTACAGCAGTAAAATAGGACATGCAGGTCTTATTATAGCTATGTTCAATTCCTGTTCTGGTTAGGAAGTTTTAGAAGCAGTCTTATGTTGAGTCACATTAGTCAATTGAGCATGGAAACTCAGTTGGACTAATGACTGACAGGTTAGAAATTTGAGTGTGGATGGATTCACCCTTTTGTGTTTGTTTGGGGCTGTTTCCTGCTACCAGTTCTGATCCAAGAATTGGCTAACAGAGTTAGATCACTCTAGTAAATCAACCTTGAAAATTTAGACATTAATAAGTTTTTATAACAAGTTAAACTTTGATTTATATGGTCCATAGAACACTCATGATTGTTTTAGCTAAACTATTGTTAAGGGCAAGATAAAATGGAGTGCTTTTGGTAAAGACTCTAGTAACTAAAGTATGTATATTATTTTAGTATATAGGTTCTTTTGTTAGAGTATAATATGGTTAAGCTTGCTTTAAAAGATTAAATCACTAAACTAGAACTTGTAGATTATTAACCAACTTGTATCAAATAAAGAGGAGGATATCCAGCAGCACATCTCATTCTTGATTACCCTGAGCAAGGCAAGTATACTCCTCGGGCTTGTTCATTTTCTCATGTCTTGTATATTCATTCCTGTATCACCTTGTTGATACGATGTATCACGGGATTATCTTGTTTCATGTTCTCTTAAGTTTACTTGTGTCTGGGAGGGAAAATACTACAGATGTGTGATCAAACCCATGTTACTATTCATGTGAATAGCTTAGGCCCCGCATCGTGCATACGGGACCCGAACCGTACCATTTCATGTTTATTGAATCTACCCAAGCTGATCACACACTCTGGATGTATTTTGATATATTGCACATTTCAGGATTCAGGTTGTATTTCATGTTCAGGACACATATCATGTTTCCTGTATTTACTTTCAGTATTCATGTTCAGTTTCATGTCTTGTTTTTATTTCTCGTACTGTATATATATTTCATGTTTCTTGTTCATACCATGATGTTCATGTTCATTTCCTTGGATATACTTAGCTCCGCTCCTGACTAGGATAAATTGCAGGTGAGCTGGAGGCTATCTATGATACTTACTATGGACAGGAGCCTGGAGGCACCTATGAGCCAGTTGATTTTGCCCAGGACTTAGAGGCTGAGGAAGCCTAGAGCACTTTACCTTAGCAGTTATATTTTCTTGTATTTTGAGACTATTAGACTTTACTTTCATTTGCTATAATGTAATAACCTTGAGACATGTATCTGGATTTAGGATTCATTTATAGATGTTGTGTTCACATTTACTCTTGTATATCTGGTTAGTTTTCTCTAGATTGGTACTTCTTACTTTGTCGTGTCTAACGACGAAGGCTGGGTGTGTCAGACTCGTGTTCGATTATTCGGGAGCGGGTCGTTACATGTTTTTAGGGGTAGCCTATGCAGGTCTGTCCTAATAGTACCTAAGTATTAGAGTACTATTGGGGGACTTGATTTAAACTAGAGAAATTTGATCACATCATAGGAAATCGTGTACATCAGGTATATGGATAATATATAAACACTTGTTGTTTCTAGGTTTAGGATATTTAACAGTTTTTTATTTTTCAGATGATTCAAACACACAAATATAGGAACCGTCGATTCACCTGCACTTGACGCTTCCGAGCTTCCACTAACTTCTATCATCCCTACTATCCCCATGGGTAGTACGCAGCTGATGGAGATATTTTTAAAGTTCCTGGACACCCAGAAGGAGCAGACCATACTTTTCTATGCCAGACTTGTGGATACACTCTCCGAGCTAGGAGGGACTTCTGATTTTCAGACTCACGGATTCATGGACTTCTTCGACACCGAGTGCATATCTGTACCGAGGAGAAAACCGAAAACTTGGAGCCGCCACTGAAGATCATCCAAGTCAATGAGGACTTAACTCCTCTAAAAATTGGAGCCACCAGCCAGGAGATCCAAAATGTAACACAGACAATAGAACGAGACGGAAAGTTGAAACTCAGAAGAGACATGTAGATTTATGACCGAGATAGCAGCTATTATGGATCCGCGAAGCGTCGCCACACTCAGACATTGCTTCTTCAGTCTAGTGGGAGGTTCAAATTCAGATCTAGTCGACGATCATTTGCTATTCTGCCACCTCTCAGGACACCACTATGAAGAGTGCCGCAAAAGACGGAAGCTATGCTTGTACTACGAATTGCCTGCCAATCAAGTCAAGGAATGTCGGAGACCGTTGATCACACTGCCCAAAAACAAGCACGAGGAGCATCAGGACTACAGCATGGGGACCCACCTTTCTAGATTCTGCAATCACATGGAGCATTACCGCAGGGGCCAGTCTACGTCAGGAAAGTTGAAGAAGGTTAGAGAGATTTTCGTCCCAGAGGAATACTGAAGATAGACTGAAGATAGAAGATTTTTTTTGCATGGTTGGGAAAACCAAGTATCTTGATTAGCAATACAGGCTTTCCTTAAACTTCTTTTTAGCATCTAGACCATTTCTTGAAACTTCTTGTTTTCTATTTTGGAACCTTGGTTGATATTCGAAACTTATTTCGAGATATTGTTTCCTATTCGTTGATTCATACTCCTCCATCCATTCTTCGTAACCTTGCTTTCTTTTCGAAATTCTACTCAGGAATCTTGTTTCCTATTCAGAACTAGTTACAATTTGTAAATTTTGTTCTCTCCCCGAGGTTCAGTTTTCTATTCGGGGCTTGTTGGAATTTGATTTTTATTCAATATTTGCTCCTATTCACTATTCAAGACATCATTTGAAAATTTCTTTTCAAATCTTAGGTCTTTACATGTTCCCTATATGAGATTTTTTCCCTATTTATGGCTTATTTTCTGTTTGAGAAATTATTCTGATCACCACTTTGTTTCGATCTTGTCCCCTATTTGAGGTATCGCTTGTTTCATGGATACTTGTTTTCTTTTCACCCAGTGATTCTCTTTTCCTATTTTGTAACTTGATTCCATTCGAGACTTTAAAATCATGTTTCCTATTTTCGAGACTTTGTTTTGTTCGTAATTTAGTCTCATATTCAAGATTTTTCATACTTTGAAACCTTAGTTCCTACTCGCGACTCGTGGAGACCGTGTTCCCTATTCGATACCTTGTTTCCTCGTCAAGATTTCCTATTCAAGATTTTGACTGAGATTTTACGGTTATTTGAGATATTGTTGAACCATGTTTCCGATATGAGATCTTATTCCTTATTTTGAAACCTTGTCCTCTATCTGATACCTTGCTATTTTGAGACTTCGTTACCGATCCAAGATTATGTTCCAAATACGGGATCTTGATACCATTCTGGTTTTCTTTTGAGATTTTGGTTACTATTTGAAGCTTTGTTTCCTGTTCGAGATTTGAAAATCTCCTTGGTTGTTCTTTTTAGTACCCGCTACTCCTTGTTGGATCTTTTGTTGCTTCTTAGTACCTAGTGAAACATCTTATTTTGTAAAGGACATATAACATCATTTTCTATCATGATTTAGAAATCATATTAGATTATCATGAACCCTTTGGAAATTCCATGGACAAGGTTGAGAGAATATTCGACTATCTATTATGACATGGCAGTTGTGCACTGCAGCCATTATATGGATTATGGAGACTGAGGATTCACTGCAGCCAGCTGCGCACTGGCGAGGCATGAACTCCAAGTTGAAGTAATTTCAAGTATTTATAGGTTTTCGGATATTATTGAGACTTTGTCCTAAACTCTTCATATTAAGATCTCTTGAGTTGCTTCGTTAATAATTGTTTGAAAATAGATAAAGTTGATATGTTATTCGGTAACATATTGTTATTTAAGTCATGGAACCAAAAGTTCATTGCAGCCAGACATACACTGGCGGGGAGGGATTCTAAGTAAAGTGACTTCAAATATCTATATGTTTTTGGATATTATGGAGACTATATTCTATTTTCATATGATTATTGGTTTTCGAGAACCATAAATCCTTGCACGTTTATCCTGATTTGATACTGTACCTCCTGAGTATTTCGTACGCTTTCTCAATCAACTCTTGCTAATTTTCCTTCTAGTATTTTATCGTTAGATGATTGAATTCCTCAAAATTATACATTGCCAGATTTTGATTCCATAATTCGTTTGTGTCTTGTCTAAACTTCGATCTTAAATTATGTCTATCTGACCATGATTTTTCTATCTTGTCCTACTCTACTTGTGTTAAACTATCGATTTTTGATCGTACTTAATAGTTGTGTCTTCATGATTTTGCTCCTTTAAGTTGTAATTGAAACTTTATTCTATTTTGTGCCTATTTAATTCTTGATCATTGTTAGATCGTGTTACTCCAACTACTTGTGTGAAATTATCGTACAGGGTCTCAAGGCTCAGGGAGCGTCTCAGAGTTACACCGGATCGGCAGAAGTACTGGGTGGACAGCAGCAGACGGCCACTGGAGTTCGCAGTTGGGGATAAAGTGTTCCTGAAGATCTCGCCGACCCGAGGCGTCATTCGTTTCGACAGAGGCAGAAAGCTCAGTCCGAGATTCATCAGGCCTTTTGACATGACGACGCGGATTGGCGAGGTGGCATATCGACTAGCGCTTCCAGCCAGCTTGGAGGGAGTACGTGATGTTTTCCATGTGTCTCAGTTTCGACGCTACATTTCGGACACGAGCCATGTGGTGGACTACTCAGAGCTAGAGGTGGGTCCGAGCATGACCTACGAGGAGCAGCCAGTAGAGATCCTTGACCGGAGGGAGAAGCGCCTGTGGAACCAGACTATTCCTCTTGTCCACGTCATATAGAGACACCACTCTCCGGGAGAGTCCACATGGGAGCAGAGGACGAGATGAGGGATCGTTATCCTAGTTTGTTCACTTGATTGTATCTTGGTTTTCGAAATTTTATTCAGTAAACCAATTGTTGGATTTACTATTTCATGGTTTTGATTGAGAGTCAATGCTTCTATTTTAATTTCGATGACGAAATTTTTTTTTTGAGGGGGGGAATATTTGTAAGCCTACTTTCCGGGAAATATATTTTAAATAAATTTTTGCAAACATATTTTTTTTTGTAAATTAATTGCTTGATAATTCTTTAAATGATAGATTATACCATTTTAAATAGAGTATTAGTTTTTGTGTTGATTATTTATTGGGCTTCTCAGCCCACTACTTAACATTTATTTGGTTCAGATTAAAAGTTCGATTGAGAGAGAGAGAGAGAGAGAAAGAGGGGAGCATGTGCTTGCACAGCTCAAATTCTTCCTTCTCTAAAAATCATGGTGAGTTGTGTAACTGAATTTTGAATTTCTAACGAATTTTCTTTCCCCCACCAGAGTGAGTACTGGCCAATGTTGGCGCCTAAACCTAGCGTAAATCTCAAGCTCGATCGACCTATATAACCGTTCCTTCAGGGTCAATACTGCCCAGAAATCCTAAACGAACCTGCTTCTCTCTCTCTCTCACATTCTTCTTTCCCAACTCCAACTTCCCAAAATACTTTTAAACTCTGCTCTCAACCGGCCATGGCGGAGAAGTATACCTCGACAAGGAGGAGCAGCATCTAGACGTTCAACTCCAGGCTCGGCAGTGATCGGCTTCCTACAGTGTCTTCGTCATCACTTCAGTGGTCTATCTCGACTTATCGATCAGTAAGTTGTTAAAATTATTGAGATTCGATCTTCTCTATTGCCATTTCCTTTTTGATCTAAATTTTTTATCGGGATGAAGGATAGTTATTTTCATCTCGTGATCTTCCTTCGAAGCTTTGATTCATCCTTGCACTGACCGTTACAATCAGTTGGAAGAGGTGAGGGATCATTCTGATTTAACAAATTGATTGTGTGATCTCTTCTAAATTTTTGTTCTCCATCTCTTTGTGTCGAAAATGTAGATCGGGATTGGAGAATTCAGATTGATTCTGTTCGAGTTGATCATTCTAACAAATTATTGAACGCTGGATTCAACAGATGTTATGGCTCGATGGATGATCAAATTCGTGTCAGGACAGTTGGTTGAATAAGGACTCGAGCCTATTGACACAGGACACCAGTTACTCTTGGATTTATCTCTCGAGAAAGTTCGTTTGGGTAAGCTTCCCTGTACCCTGAGTAACTGCAGGAATCCTTAGATTTCATTATAGATCTAGTTGAATGGTTAATCTAGTGTAGGTATGTGATTGTTGAGGTTGGAGCCTAAAATTCAATTTTGGCCAATGATAAATTAGATTATGGACTGATAATATCAGGATTGATGAACTGATATTTTAAATCAGGCATATTATAGTGTTGATGATCAGTAAGTGAAAGCCCATGACAGTTGTTTAAACATTTGGTAATTACTTGTGAAGTTTAATGATACTTCGAGTAGGAAATTGTTTATCTAATCAATATTGAGAATATAACTGGACTGTGGTGAGTGAGTATCCTGTGAGATGCATGTTTCCTGATAGAGGATCTGGGATTGAATGTTCTTACAGTAGAAGGTCTAAACCTGTGTACTGCTATATGAACAGCAGTCGATTAAGGGGTCTGCTGTTTGGGTTACACCTGGAATTGCAACTCAGATTTAGCCAATATCTGGTTAGCCTTTAGCATGACTGATAGGATAGATGATATAGCTGTTTAACTCAATGTTTTTGAACTATTAGTAAAAATCATGACCAGGACTGATTGTATTAGTTGTGATAGAAGAGTGTTCTGTATCATGTTTGTTAGGATTGATTTATACCACCTGAGAATTTATATGAAGTTATGTCTTGTCTCTTAAGGTTTAAGAATATGGCCTATCACTGTGAACCAATGTTTCATATGGTGAAGGCAATACTGCACTTAGGAGTTGCAGTCAATACTTAGGTTCAGGGAAACAGGTTATATTCATGTTACTGCTAGGATACATCACTAACTGTGGTTTGGGATAGCCTATACCAAGCTTTTTAATAGAATTTGGTCCTTGTGAACTTGATTAAATCTATGGGTTAATACATAAACTGTTGTTTACCTCTATAAACATGATGAGCAACAGGAATGCTCATGGATATGTTCTTGGGAGTTGCAAATTGAATTGCTGATATAAACCTTCCTGAGTTAATCTCCAATTTCCCCTAGAACCTATACATTGTATACTGTCAGATTTTGCATTTTGTTGAACTTTTAGATTAGAGATATTGTATCAGTTTGAAACCTTAAATGAAGTAGGAACCAAGTTTCAGTTTGAATTTGGAACAGTAGGTTCCTGGACTGTAGGAGTAAACTTTTATATGCATTCATTGATTTTCCTATGATACTTCATAAGAAAAATCAATAGCTAAGGTGAAGCTATCATGTTTCCAGGTTTATCAACCAACTCTGCCGATTGATTCAATTCCCCGTCAAGTCAGTTGAACCAATGTTGTTAGCAGTTGTAAATCCTTTTAGTAGTATTGTCCCAGTAACCTAGGTATCTGTGGAGCAATTTGTTGTACCTGGTGCATATCTATGATGTAATATGAGGACTGAACAGTCGAATTGGACTGACTGCTAGCCTGTGCAGTAAGAGAAGGGTTGCAGTCTGTATCTGGTGTTTGCTATGAAATATAAAAGAACAGAACAATTATCGGAGGACTGGACTTTTACTTCACAATACAAACTCGCTTGTACAAAAAAAGCCTAGGGACAAAAACCTAGGTACAATAATCTAAGTACAATTGTTTATTTTAGATTCTGGGGGGTAACGGTAGTGGCTCGGGAAAGCGACGACAGCTCTGCCTTACTCCTTGGACGATCGGATGCAGCCTTGGCTCCGGGGAAGAAATGCTCCCAGGATGCTCTCTGTACGTGCCTTTGTCTCTCTGCTATCACTCTTCAAGTCTCTCCAGGTGCTCTGGTGCTCTTCTCCAAAAAAAGTCCTCTCTGCAAGGGAATGGCACCTTGCTATTTATAGGAGTGGGATGCAATCATTAGGATTTGCAATGATTGCCTCTTTGATATGTCGGCGGTTAAGGACCAATTAATCTGGGCCCTTCATTCTGATTGTAGCAAATCTAGGTAATTAATGTAGATTGTATCAAATCTCTGTGGGCAATTAATGTCGATTGCCATGAATATTTGCGACTTGTAATGGCTTGCCACGTGTCTAATTTGCTCAATTTGACTTGATCTGGGTAATTATGGTGATTGCAACAAATCTAATTTTGTTAGGATTTGTTAGCACCCATAATTCTAGGAAGATAAGACTACCACGTGTCTCAATCATCGTGACAAATGCCACGTGTCCTCCATTGGGTCATCTTGGCAGAGCCGCATATGAGTGGGCCGCATGAGGATGAACGGCCGCATGAAGATGGGCAGCCGCATGGGGATGAACAGCCGCATGAAGATGGGCAGCCGCATGAGGATAGGCAGCCGCATGCTGACGGACGGCCGCATAAAGGTTGCAGCTGCATGAAGATGGGTGGCCACATGAAGGGGGCGGCCGCATAAAGTGGGTGGCCACATAAATACAGCAGCCGCATGCCTCGGGACTCGGTGGATTCAGCCAGCCGTGAAAAGATTTTCTCTTCTTCCCTAGAAACACGTCTTTATGTCAGTCATTATTGCGCCTTTATGTCAGAGCTGTCATTTGTCAGAGCTGTCAGCCGTCCGGACATTAAATGCTGCCAAAGATGAAGGAGAAAACTGTTGAAGGCCACGTGGCTCTGGGTCTATCCGAGCCGCATAGATGCTTGAGCCGCATGGACCCCTGAGCCGCATGGGCTCTCTGAGCCGCATGGAGATCCTTGGCCACATAGACCTTTCTTTATTATTTTCCATGCTTCTGTAAGACCCCCTTCAAAGTTTTCAATTTGTAAAATTGAAATACTTTGAATAAGAAGCATGGCTATGTATAAACTCCTCTGGCCGCATAGGGTGTTCGGGCCGCATGGACGTCCCAACCGCATGGCATCCCCAGCCGCATGTCCATCTGAGCCGCATTGACCAACCAGCCGTATGGACTGTTTGGCAGCATAGGCTGTCTAGCCGCATGGGCTCCTTACCCCGTGTGCGTATCATTAATTGCCTTTAATTTATTTTAGTGCCGTCTTTTTAGGGAAATCCCAAGGGTCGGCTCATTGAATCTTTAGATTTTATGCCCTGGGTGAATCTCCTTTATGAGAGAGGGGACGAAATCCGAGGAGTCGCTTTCGTTTTGCCTGCAGCACACGACCCGAAGCGGTTATTGGTCTACGTGTCCCCCCTCTTTTGTCCTCCTATAAATAAGAGGAATTAAGAGAAAAAACTTCTTTACTCTCTCCTTCAATTCAAACCTTCCCTGCCCCGATTGTTATCCTCTTCTTCGATCACCGATGGCTCCCAAGAAGACTGTTGCGGTGAAGGGTAAGAAGGCGGCGTCTTCGTCGACTACGGCGACGAAGGGAAAGAAAGCTGCTTCTACTTCGATTGCGGCCGCTCCTACGATAGCCGACGTGCCCACAGTTCACCCTGACGTCCACACCCTATTGCTGGAAAGGATATTATGTGAGTTTAAAACCCTAACTGCTGTGGCTACGTCGCATGCTTTATGCGCGAGCCTTTATCTTCATGTGTGCAGCATGTACATCTCATGGTCGAGCCGTGAGCCGCATGAGAATCGTTACTGTGGCCGCATACGTACTTCGCCAACGAGGCCGCATAAGCTGCGTTGAGCCGCATAGACTCGCACGAATTTGTTTGTCACGTGAATCGCATGAACTTATCTGAACTCTGAGATCCATATGAGAGCACTGCCGCATGAACCTTCGCTGGACGGAGCTGCATAACTGTTTTTCTGAGTTGAGCCGCATGAGGCTCCATTAAGTTGGAGCTGCATACGCTCGAAAACACCCATCAATTCTCTTTGTCTATCTTTTTAACTTATTTTCTTTTGTCTTCCTTTTTAGTGAATTTCCCAGTTAATGCTGCGGGAGAACCTCTAGTGGGTCGTGCTCAAGCCGCTATGGTCTACAGGTACGACCAGATAGTTCGGTATGTGGCGGACCAGCTTCCTATTGACGAGCCTTTGACGAGGTTAAATGCCCTCAAGAACCAACCCTTCCACTTCCTATGTGCCATGATGAATTCGGGAAAATTGGAAGGGGAATACCTGAAACCTGCATTCTTCTTTGGAGACGCTTTGACTATGAAGAACAGTCAAGTTCTGGATATATCGGAGAACTGGAGCTTCATTTCTAATGGGATTGCGATCCGCATCCCTAAAATGGAGCGTCACTTTCCACTATCTTGGTTCAATATGCTCCCGCTGGACAGGAAGATGGAAGAGTCTTTGACTCCTACCCGGAATTGGATGTTTGTGGGCGACATCCATTACAACAACAGCATGAAGTCAGTGTGTGCGGGCAAGGTGCATGCCAGCCGTTATGTAATGGGATTGGCCCCGGGTATTTTCTTGAATAGGCCGAGTCCCAATTTTACGTTTTTTTTCAGCCGATACTTTCCTGAACCAACTAGCTCGAAAAGGCTCCTATCCAATCGGCCAGTTGGCGCTCCCAAGTTGGATATACCCCATCCCCTCATGGATTAATCTGTCTATGTGGATCTGCAAAAGTATGAGACTTTTCTGCGTGAGATTGGTCTTTATTACGCTATTCGGGGCACCAGCCACGGCTTACCTGTAAACAAGAAATTATTTATGGCTTTGCTGGAGATGTACAACTGCCATACGGGAACCTTCTATACCCCTGTAGGGGAAATGGGGCTTGCACTCCATGAGATGCACGTGATTTCTAAACTTTCTTGGGGGGATAAAGCTTTTGAAGTATACACTCCTACGAATGAGGAGTTCGAAGAGCTGGAAGAACGATATCCGGGCTTCGTGGCTACTTATCAGAAAATACTGTGCCACTATAGTACGTACCAGCAGATAGCCATGAAGGAAAGCAGCTCGGAAGGGAATGCTCCCCACACTAAGGACTGGATAAGCTATCCCTTCTCGACGGGAGCCTCAGGCCGAGTTACTTCCCGAGGTCCTCAATCCCGGGAGGCGGTTCAGGCCTTGATGTCGTCGACAAAGAGGGTAGCCACCACCAACGACAGATTTGGGAGTAAGACCGACTCTTTTGGTTATTTTTATCAGGATACCCAAGAGCTGTCAGAGAAGGTGCTCCTAGCAGGATTTTTGATGGTATGGCTGCGGAATTGGGTAGTCTCAGGAGGAACTGGTTCTATTGAAAGGATTAGCCGTAATTTTATTCTTTCTGCTGTGAAGCTAGTTTTTAGGGTGAAACTAGCTCTTCTCCCGGCCATGGTGTGTAGCACACACCGTGGCCTCCGTACTTTTACGTCCAAGGTCATCGCCCGTGATGTAACAAAAGACTTTGAAAGGACTGAGATGCTCTATCATTATCTGATGGGGTGGCTATTAATGTACTACCGGTCTTTGATAAGACCGAGTTCTGATGACGCTTTTATCTTCTGTTATCGCAACGAGCCTTGGGAGTACGATACCATACGAGCCTGCCGAATGATACTGGTGAGAGAAGATAGGTACGCCTTTTTCGTATCCGTCCCTCGTTTCATTGTTGAGGAAATAGCGGACGTACATCTCGACGGTATTGGTCCTCCTCAACTTCTAGACGGCCAGATGCTTTTGTGGTTGCGTAACATCCGCCCCGCCCACCTGGTATACCGCAACCGTAATGCTGTCTTCCTGGAACCGTACCTGCCCAGCAGGTTTGCTCGTAAGTTTGGATACAGCCAACTTTTTCTGGACAGTCCCAGCTCTTGTCTGGGTTTTGAAGGTAGCCTCCTTGACGGCATCAGGTCCTGGCATTACTATGATACATTCTATACCCGTGCCACTTTCTCGGTTCCCGCTATTGAGGCGTCGGTAGAGATTTTGTATATGGCGGCCTTGTACCATATCATGGCAAACAAGCTCCCCACCGGTTTTAGCCCGGGTACCAGTTTTATTGTTGGTACTAGCTTGGATGAGAAGCCCCAAGGGGCCAAGACGAGGAAGAAGAAGAAGAAGAATAGAGTCGAGGTGCCAGACTCAGACTCCATCGCTGCGGATGATGAGGACGATGAGCGTGATACAGATAATTTTTCCTTCCCGGTGGAAGATGTCGGGGTGGATCAGCCGCCTATTTCGATAAATGTGATGGTGGCGGATCAGCCACCCGTCGCAGCTGGTTCTGTACGGAAGCATAGAAGACAAATCTCTCCTGTTGGCAGTATTCCTTACTCCCGAAAGTTGGCTACGACCAGACACCGCAGGCTAACTACAAGGGAGAGAAGCGAAGAGGTCGACCCCGCTTCGGAGGTAAAGCGAGTTACTACCATTTTTATTCAGTTCTTCTTTTCTTCTATTTTTGATCTTAATCATTTTTCTTCCCTCCCGTAGGTGTCAGAAGAAAAGGAATCTCGAGTTGTCGAGGTCGTGACTCGAGATGACGGGGGCTCCGATGAACCTGTCCCTGAAATTGCTGAATTTCATCAAGATGATGCTGATCGAGTCGTATCTCCCTCTGGGGTGGCTGGGACAGAAGAGCCAGTCGAATTTGACTTGGAGGTCGCGGGTGAGGAGACCACGTCATCTGCGAACGAGCTGCAGCCTCCATGCTCCTCCCCTGGTAAGATAGGCCGAATCTTAACTCGCGAGGAGGCCTATCTGCTCTATCATCACATCCTTCGGGTTACGTCGATTGATTGTTGCTCTGGACATACAGGTCCTGCCTCTCTGCTGCCGATGATGGACATTATTGAGACAGGCTCGGCCGAAGGGACACTGGCGAAGAGAAGCGTACCCCCTCCCCTTCTGGCTCGTCTTGAGGGGCCTCCCACGGGCTCGAGTTCTGAAAGTCAGGTGGTGGGACAGCCAGGGCAGGGGACAATGGTCCTTGCATCCTCTTCTGCTCAAACAACTCCGAGAATCGACCTCTCTTTCCTGCCAAGTGTTCAGGCTCTTCGGGTGACGGAGGAAGAGTTAGCCGCTTTCCGTGCATCGTTCCGCTCGGAATTTGTCTCCTTGGTGGCAAGTTCTAGTGTACCTCCTTCGACGTTTCCGGCCACGCTTCCTTTGACGCCGTCCTCTACAGAGGTTCTGGATGAAGCGTTACAGGACGTGGTTGACAGCTTTTATCGTCACTTCAAGAGGGGGGTAGCGGCTTCTGTGGAAAGAGGGACCTCTTTTGTCTTGGCCCGGTAATGCGCCCAGGGTCATATTGATATCCTTAAGACTCTTTCCTGTGGGGCAGGGGTAGCTGCACTTCTGGAGGCAAAATTGTTGGAGGCGGATCAACTGGTGGCCCAACTTCAGGTGCTACGATAGGCTGATCTGTCTGCTACTATAGATCAGGAGCGCGGTTTCATCACAGCTGCTGTAGAGAAGGTAAAGGCTGCTTGGGATAAGACCAGGCTGGCCATACTGAAGAACCTCCGCAATCTGTCTGATCGATATGATCAGTTGAGCCACGAGAGTGCAGATGTTACAGCTCGGGAAGCGACTACCTCCCGTGGGATCATTGACACGCGGGAGCAGATCCTTGAGCTTCAGAGGAAGTTAGCCTTCCTGGAGTCTGAGCTTGAGGCTGCCCGTGCCGAAAGGGGGCTAATTATCTAGGAGGCTGACAGAGTTAGTCGAGCTTCGGCTGGTCTAGAAATTGCCCTGATGAAGATGGAGGATGACTGGCGGGCACACATATACTTGGACGATGTGGAGCAGTTGTACCAGGAGGCTGAGCGCCGAGCTAGGCAGCGGCTTGAACAGGGGACCACCTTGGTGAAGAACTGCCTCCTGGAATTATGTAATGTCGAACCATAGTCGGCCTTTTTCTCTTCTTTTGTTTTTGTTCTTTTCTTTTCTTTAAGTGGGACGTTGTCCCTAGAACATGTAGTACTTTCGCCTTCCAAATAAAAGAGTATGCTTTATTCTACCCTTTATTTGTACTGCCTGTTGTGCTTGTGGTGTTATGGTGGCGTTTGTCCCGCATGGGGGACTTGGTTGTGGACCTGTTACCCTTGGCATACCTTAGTTTTAGGTATGGATAACAAGTTTGATAGGGATACCTAGAGCAATTCCACGGCAAGGTGGTCATGGACGTTCCGGGTATCGGAAGAACGAATGCCATGGAGCAGCTGGGCTCCCGGGGCATGATGAGAAATGATGTGC
The DNA here is from genome assembly GCA_029216955.1 of Iris pallida. Taxonomy (NCBI): domain Eukaryota; kingdom Viridiplantae; phylum Streptophyta; class Magnoliopsida; order Asparagales; family Iridaceae; genus Iris; species Iris pallida. The sequence continues at coordinate 6,020,741 of JANAVB010021000.1, forward strand.
ATGTACTAGGAAACTTGGTACAACATTTGTGGTCAGCAGAGGACATTTGTGGGCCTATTATCCTTAGCATACCCTAGTTCAGGATACGGATAATAAGACGAGAGAGAACCAACATACTTACTCAGAGGTAATGACGACATGGCAAGTATGGGGGTTTTACCGCGGAGTCTTCCTACTCAGAGGTAATGAGGACATGGCAGGAGTCGACGCAACAGAGGATATTTGCGATCAACAGAGGACATTTGTGGACCTATTATCTTTGGCGTACCTTGGAGGTTTTTTTGGTACAGATAATAAGTCGAGGAGGGACCAACATATTTACTCAGAGGTAATGAGAACATGGCAAATATGAGGGTTTTTTCGATGGAGCCTTCCCACTCAGAGGTAATGAGGACATGGCAGGAGTGGGCTCCATGAAAGGGTACATAGAACGACTCAGAGGTAATGAGGACATGGAAGTTCTATGTAGAGGGGTGTTTTGTTTTTGGCAGAAGTGAAACGACTCAGAGGTAACATCGACGTGGTCGTTTTGCAAATTTGTGAATCTGTTACCCTTTTTGTGCACTGAGAGTGCGGGTAGTGGATCATAAGGGAGGAGCTCTTTCAGAGAAATAAGTTCAGAGGTATGGTCATACATGACCTACTATCTGAAAGAGTGACCAGAATGTGAGTTCAGAGGCACCTGTGGGTACATAACTCGATAATCTGGAAGATTATGAATGTGAGTTCAGCGGTACTGGAGGGTACATAACTCAGCAATCTAGAATTTGAAGAATGTGAGTTCAGCGGTCCCGGAGGGTACATGACTCAATAATCTGGAATTTGGAATATGAGTTCAGCGGTACCGGCGGGTACATAACTCGATAATCTGTAATTGGGAGAATGTCGTTTAGACATAATATTTCTTCAGGAACTTGTCGTTGACGGACAGCATGAGCAAGTCTCAATTTTGTTTTGTGAGGTGGTAAGCACCGTTGGAGAATACAGCCTCAATGATAAATGGACCTTCCCATTTTGGCTGGAATTTGCCGATGGTTTTGTGAGTCATGACCTTCGACCTCCGAACTGCCAGAACGAGATCGCCCACTTGGAATGTTCTAATTTTAACCTTCTTGTTGAAGGCTCCGGAGATGCGTGCTTGGTAAAGCTCGATTCGTTGCTGAGCCAAGAGGCGCTTTTCATCTAAGGCCTCCAACTCTTGTAACCGGCGACAATAGTTATCGTCCGTCGTCAATTGGTAAGTAAGGGCAACGCGGAGCGAGGGTATTTGAGTCTTCAATTGGAGAACTGCCTCGCTCCCGTACACCAGGGAGAATGGTGTGTTCCCTGTGGCTGTTCGGACTGTGGTACGGTACGCCCATAAGCATTCACCAAGCTTCTCATTCCAGTCGCGTTTGTTGGACGATACAAACTTCTTCAGAAGTTTGATGATTGTTTTGTTGAATGCTTCTGCCAACCCATTCGCTGCTGGGTTATAGGGTGTCGAAGCAATATTCTGAATTCGATGCTTGTTGCAGAATCGATAGTAGGTGTGGCTTGCGAACTGCAGTCCATTATCGTGGATGATCCTTCAGGGCAGTCCAAAGCGATAGATGACATGATGGTTGAGGAAGCTGATCACTTTTAAAGTCTTTACTTTTGTAAGCGGAACAGCTTCCATCCATTTGGAGAAGTAATCCGTGATTGCGAGTATGAAGCGATGTCCTCAGGAAGAAGGTAGAGCGATCGGACCGATGATATCCATTCCCCATGCTTCGAATGGCCAGGACGCCACTGTCGGATGTAGAAATTCGGATGGCTGGTAGATGAAGTCCGCGTGGACTTGGCAGACTTTGTACTTTCTTGCGTAGTCTATCGTATTTGCTACCATCGTGGGCCAGTAGTAGCCCATTCGACGAAGACGGTCTTGCAGTTTTGGGCCAGGCTGATGGGCCCCGCAGACACCGTCATGAGCTTCGCGTACGGCTTCTTTGGCTTCTGCGTTTGACAGACATCGAAGCAATAATCCATCGTAGGATCGGCGATACAGTATTTTTGTCTCTGTATCATAGAAGAATCTGAGAGAACGCCTTCTGATAAAGGTGGCTTCCTTTGTGTCCTCCGGCAGAATGTCGTAGACTACGAAGTCAATGAATGGTTGTCTCCAGTCTTGTGCTTTGTCGATCGTCTGAGCGAAATAACTCAACATGAATTGAACATTGTTCTTGGGACAGACCAGTTCATGGCCTATCACATCCACCGATTGATGAGCATTGTTCAGAACCGCTAGGAAAGCGGCAAGGCCAGCTAAGGCATCGGCTTCGATATTTTGGAGTCTGGGGACCTGATCGATGAAGAACCCTTCAAATGATGAAATGATGTTGATCGCTATTTGGTGATAGGGGATCATGTCTTTATGGCGGACTTCGTATGAACCCTGGATCTGATTGACGATTAACTGTGAATCGCCGTATCTTCAAGATATTCTACCCCCAGCTCTTTTGCAAGTTGGAGACCAATGACCAAAGCGTTGTACTCGGCCACATTGTTAGAGCAGGGTTCCGTGAGGGAGTAAGTGCGACTGATCACTAGTCTGGAAGGAGAAATCAGCACCACCCCGACTCCAACGACGATGTTACCCTTAGGTCCGGTCTTTGAGACGACGTCGACGAACATCCGCCATATATCATCGTGAGAGGTTGCATACAAGTCGGCGACCTCATCAGGGATGTCTACTTATATTCTGGCCGACTCCGGGCCTGGGTGGGCTACTAAAAAGTCTGCCAGAGCTTGACCTTTAACAGTCTTTTATGGGACGAAGATCATATGGTAGGGGGACAGTAATATTGCCCATGTAGCGAGGAGAGAGCTGAGTGCCCCTGGTTTAGTCATGAGGACCCTGAGGGGGTTGACTCATGATATCACATGTATGGTTTGCCCCGTGACATAGTGACGTATCTTTTGACTGGCGAACACCAGGGCGAGGCATTCCTTCGCTACGGCAGTATATCGGTGCTTTGGCCCGATCATCATTCGGCTGAGGTAATATATAGCTTGCTTATGGCCGGTATCGTTGTTTTGTGCTAGCAGAGCGTCGAGAGAATGCTCCATTGCTCGTACATAGATGAGGAATGGTTTTCTAGCAACCGGGGCCACCAGGACTGGAGGGTTCGACAAATATTCTTTGATGCTGTCGAAGGCACGCTGACATTCTTTGTCTCATACGAATGAGACGCCCTTCTTCGTGAGATGGGTGAATGGCTGACAACGCCCGAAGAGGTTGGAAATGAACCTTCTGATGTAAGCCAACCTCCCTTGGAGGCCTCGCAGTTCTCGGAGATTTCTCGGGGGAACCATCTCCATGATTGCCTTCGTCTTCTCAGGGTCTACGTGGATACCCTGGGAGGTGATGATGAAACCCAAGAACTTCCCGCTGGATACGCCCAGGAAGGACTTCGTAGGGTTCATTTTCAAGTTGTGTGCTCGCATCAGGTCGAATACCATCCTCAGATCCTGCAGATGGTCTCCCTTATAGCGACTCTTGACGGCGATGTCATCAACATAGCACTCTACAGTCTTGCGTAAGTGGTCTCTGAAGATGATACTAATGGCTCTTTGATATGTGGCGCCAGTATTCTTTAAACCGAAAGGCATGACTGTGTAGCAGTATGTGCCAATCGGTGTTCGAAATGATATATGCTTTTCGTCGTCATGAGACATCTTGATTTGGTTGTACCCCGAAAAACCATCCATGAATGACATACGCTCAAAGCCGCAGGTGTTGTCGATCATGATGTCTGTGATAGGGAGAGGGAACTCATCCTTAGGACATACCTCATTCAGATTGCGAAAGTCGATACAGATTCAAATCTTTTCACTCTTCTTGAGGACTGGTACTATGTTGGCGACCCAGTCAGGATGCTTTTCTTCGCGGATGAAGCCGCTGGCTATCAATTTGTTTACCTCGGCTTCAATGGCATTCATGACGTCAGGACGAAACCGGCGTTGCTGTTGCTTGACTTGTTTTGCGTCCGGACGGGTGTTGAGTTTGTGAAGTGCAATCTCGGGGTTCAGTCCCGGCATATCTTCGTAGCTCCAAGCGAACATGTCGATGTATTCTCTGACGAGTTGTAGTAGCGATTCGCGCTCTTTGTCGGTCAAGTTCTTACTGATGAAGATGGGCTATAGAGAGGATTCATCACCGAGGTTGACTTGTACAACCTCATCCTCGGTGGAAAGCTCTCTTTGTTCGAATCGCGTCTCCCACTGCTCATCTAGTTGTTGTGCCCACGGTTCTAACTCAAGAAGTTCAGGAATGTCTTCATCTCCTTCGTAGGTGTCGGCCAAGGCCATATTGACGGACCATACCTGCCTGAGCATGTCCCCGATGCTGGTGTCTGAATCGGAAGTGGGTGATCCGGTTGAGTGTGAATGCCAGTCGCATTCCTCGTCTGAGCTTTCAGGTGTCGTCGCAGATGTGACATAACCTAGCCCACGTCTGTTTTTGTAGTAATCCCGCTGTTTCCCAGCCGTGACCTGCAATTGTAAGGGTAGTCGCCGTCCAGTGCCGAATTTCAAGCCCGGTGTAGTTTCCAGATCATACCCTTGTTTTTGCATAAGGGACTTAGATTGGGAACTATACAGATAAAGGGGCAATCTCCCGGTGTCGGATTCGAGCTTAAATTTTTCTGTCTTGAAGGGCTGTGGACCATTCTTCCGGCCGAAAATGATCGAGTGATCCCCTCCCTCGATTATGCGGTAGGCATTTTTCGCTGGAGTAAGTTGGTTGGTGGTGTAGACATTTGTCACTTGTGTGTGCAGGTGAGTGCCTATACCGTGTTCCATAGCATACATTGTACAGAGCTTATTAAGCTCGAGGTAATTCAAAGATAGCCCTTTATTGATGAAGTAAGGTATCTTTTCCAGTAGGATTACATCATCTGCGGATGGAACATCAGTGTAAGCAGCCACGTACTTGGCCAGTTTCGGTTCTTCTTCGGCCACCTCCTGTATAAATGAAGATTGAGAGGATAACCTGGGCAGCTTGATCATCAGGGGTTCCGTTGGTGGGGCCGGACGTGGAGTTGTTGGCAAACTAGCGACCTCCAGTTTGGTACTCGATGCTGGGCGGGGAGTTGTTGGCTCGCTAGAAGCCCCAGACTTTGCATCGAGGTGACGATTCTTCTTAGGAAGGCGTATCGTCATTGGTTTGTCAGAGGGGTTGAGCTCCTCCGTTTGTGGCTGGCCGACTCTTGGCAATTTGATTGTTAGTGGCTCCGTTGTGGGTCTTTGCGCTTGGCCGAACCTTGGCAGCCGGATTATCATTTGCATTTTTTGTGCCGAGAGGCTGATTGCGTCCTTACGCAGAGCGGCTGTAAGGGGTGCAGATTTGCCAGGTTTACGAGCATGAAGGTGGATCATCAGAGGTTCTTCTGATCCTGAGGCCTCCTCAGTTCGAGCTTGTACATCTTCATCCAGGTGCCTCTTCGACTTCTCGTATAGGCGGGAGTCTGAGTAGTAGGATTCGACCCCTTTGAAGGGATCGATGTCGATAAATTCTGTCATCACAAAGTCGTGTTTGTCGACATACATGAAGCACTGGTGCAACTTGGAAGACACGATCATATAATCGTATATCCAAGGGTGCCCCAAGAGGATATTGTAGGAAGTGTCCACATCTATGACGTAACAGGTTACTTCTGACTGAAGATCGCCAATTTGGCACTTCAGGCGAATCTTTCCAATCGGGTAGCTCCTGTCCGAATTGAAACCGCTGATGGCGGTGCTTGTTGGTGTTAGGCGATGCATAGGGATGCGGAGATGATGTAACAGACCTTTCGGGATGATGCTTATGAAAGAACAAGGATCAATGTGCATCCGATCCACCTTTACATCGCTGATGTATCCAGTATAATATAACGGTCGATCGTACAGGTTGGTTTTGATGAGCATGAAATGAAGACAATATTGGGCATCACTCCTGTGCAAGCACTGTCTTAGAGATTTGTAGGTGGGATCTCTCCTGTGAGGTTGACCTGAGCCAGATAGGCGTCGGCATTCTGGAGTGCATCGCTCAAAGCTGCGCGAACTTCCTTTGAGAGTCTCAGGAGCTCGAATAATGACAATTTGGCCGGTGTGTTGGCCAATTGTGCCAAGATGTCGAAGTTGTAGGGCCTCTCCAGCCCCTGAGGTGCCTCTTTTCGGAGGGATTTATCAAAGCGAGTCTCCTTCGGCCTAGGCTTGTTGGTCGTCGGAGGCTGAGAAGGTCCTGGAGCGTCAGCAGTAGCTGGCTGATGATCTTTAGCCGAGTTATCAGCCACAAGTTGGGATTGTGCCCCAGACCGAGTAACGACAGCCGTGACTTCTTCGACATCTGTAGAGATTGTGCGACAGGATCTGACTTTTTTACTCTTCTTCTTGCGAATGGAAGATGGTGTGGACTGAGTCACCTCAAGTACCAGGTCCGGATGGACCCACATGACCTCCCCCCGTGATGTGGTGAGGAGCACTAGACCAGCAGCTTGATCCCGAGGAGGTAGAAGATTAGCAATCTCCATTGTCGCCAGAGGGATGGGTACCACACCGTCTTGAGTCTCTGTTGGAGGAAAGCTGCCGAATTATACGGACACCATGTTGGCTGCCACGGTTACCTCCTCCAAATCGATGGCCAGAGCCTTCGAGTCGATGAGATGTTGGATGTATCGTTTCTATTGGTAGCAGTCGTGTGTAGCATGGTGGACGTAGCAGTGGTAATGGCAGTACTTTGGGCTCTCCATTTCTGCCGGCCGAGGTTCCCGTCTTGGTGGAGGGAGCTGAATTCTATCTCCTTGTATGAGCATGTCCAAGATGAGCTTGACATGGCCGTCTTCGAAGGAGTAGGTCATTTGCGGCCATTGTTTGTCTGCCAATTTTGACTCAGGTTGTTGGGCTGTGTCGGCCACCATAGCCTGCTTGCCCTTGTTGTCCCGATTATTGGTGGAGCTACCCCCATTGTTGTTGTTGGTATTAGGGCGCTTGCCCTTGTCCTCTCCCTCCGAGATGTGCAATCCCAGTTGGCGAGCCTTCTTCAACCTGTCTTCGGCGCTAGTAGCACTGATGATGAATGTCTTCCATTCCTAAAATTGACTTTCACCCATCCAGAGACTGATTGTTGGGAGCAATCTCTTTTGGCAAATTTCAATTAAGGCGGAATCCGGGTTACCAGACGCCAACTTCATTATGGTTTGGCAAAACCGCTCAATATAGTTTCTTGTCAGCTCTTTCTCCCCTTGAACGACGTCCATGATGGGGACATCGTTACGTCTTGTCCTACTTCGTAGAATCTTTCCAAGAACATGCGTTTGAAGCTGGCGAAGGAGTGGATGCAGTTGTCTGGCAGGTTACGATACCAGTCGAAGGCGACCCCTTCCAATGCCCCAATGAATAATCGTGTAAGGATGGCATCGTCATGGGGCAGATGGTCGGTGGTGACCTCGAAGTAAGTGATGTACCGACTTGTGGAGGTATTGCCATCATAAGGATTGATGTTGAACGGCTTATATCTTGGTGGAAAGGGGACATCCCTCCATACAGCAGGGTATGGTTGTCGTATCCTGAGGTCTTGGCAGTTTTTTCGGGCATGGAACATGGCTCGGAGCTCCTGGACCTCTCTTCTTGCCTCCCTGGCTTCGTCTGCAGCGGTAGGAGCCGACATTTCAGGAGAAATATTGCCCGGATTTGGTGCCGCTGAGTTTGAGTCTGTATTGACCATAGGACCCAAGTTTGTTTGGCCAGGCGTCCCTCCTTGCAGAGTAGGGAGGGCTGCTTTGATCTCGTCCACAAATTTGACCAAAGTGCGCAGTATGGCCTCCAGAGTGTCGATGTGTTGGCGATCACTGGGACCATCCTGTTCGTTGTTTTTCATGAATGTCGTCCTGACATGAGTAGAAGTGGAATGGACGGTGGATGACGTACACTCAAAATCATACCCCTGTAACGAGAAGTCATCGGGGTGTGTGGGAATGTCTTCCTCTGGTTCGGAATCAGAAGGAACAGTAACCCCAGCTTTCGAGTTTACCTCGTCTTGGGAATTGTAGATGTCCTCTGGGACGTCGGCATCTGTTGTATCTGATGGGAGAGTTGTTTTCTCGGGCTCGTCTTCTTGGAACATCGGATTGTCGTGAATGTTCAGAGGAGTGCTACCTCCAGTTCTGGCAACCCCCAGTAACGTAGATGATGAACCTCCTACTGTAGCAGACTTCGTCTTTGAACGGGTACCTTAGAAAACTCCGATAGTGGGCAACCGTTTAGACGACAGTTTTTTAGTCATAGTGGTTGAAATCTTTGGGCTGGAAACGTTTGTCTTCTTCCCTCTCCCATCGGCGAGGATTTTCTGAGCAGAGTTGCAGGAGACGACGGGAGGTGCCTCATCCTCTGAACATGGTTGATGCAGTCTTTGGAAGACAGACTGCCGGTCTTCTCGTACCATTGCGTTATTGCAACAACAGTTGACAATAACTTGGATGCAGTGACGTCCGTGGAAGGACTCTTTGGACCTCGAGGCCACTTCTCTTTCCTTGCACTTGTGGAGGATAGCCTCACGCAAGTCAGATGGGTCCGATACGACCATGTCTGCTCCCTGGATTTTGGGAGACTCTTGGGAACCATCCAGTCCGTTTATCGCCGGGGGCTGGACTCGAGTGGTTCTGTACAACTTCCCATCAGAGGCCCGTATAACAGTATGTGGAACGCTCGGATGGTCAATGGTCGGGTCAGTGGACTGAGCTTGCCAAACTCGCGCTGCTCTAGACTTCTTCACTCTGGTGCGTGAGGGCACATAATAGGAAGAGTTTAAGTGGTGCTGGAGAGAGTCAAACATGCTTTCTCGAGAGCACGAGAGATCAGGACCATAGGAGAGGCGGTCGAAAACCGAACAGCGCAGAGCAGGCGGCATACGGCTGGAATCAACAGTCTTCATGCGGCTGGCAGTCGTAGCCGCATAGGCTTTCTTCATGCGGCTGGAAGTCTCAGCCGCATAAGTCTTCTCCATGCGGCTGGAAATCCTGGCCGCATGAATGTTATACATTTGGCTGGCAGGTTCGGCCGCATGGACATCATTCATGCGGCTGGCAATCTTGGCCGCATGAGTCTTCATTTTGCGGCTAGTGCCTTTGTTCGGCTTCTTCATGGGGCACATAGAATCACTCTTTGTCCCTGCAAGTCCAGCATCGTAGTGCTTTCCTCTGCCGGACTTGGGGACAGCAGAGTCTTCTATGGTTTGAAGTGGGGCCGCATGAAAGTTGCCTTCGCCGTCTTGGGCAGCAGAGAGTGCTCCGTCCAGAGCTTGGGGAGGAGCAAATGATTTTGGCCTCCACTCCCTGCGAGCCTTCTCTGTGCGGGTCCGCTTCTGGACCGGGCCAGCACTTCCGTCGGAGAGCATTTCTTCAAACGCCTGTTGGTCGAAGCGGACGACCATCTTCTATTCTGTGGAGCCAAGTTTGGCTGCATCCGATTGCGTTACCAACTCCTCAGCCGTGGAGAAGTTTGTCCCCAGCAGAGTCGCCATCGTGTTTGCCATAAAATATTAAAGAACAAAACAATTATCGGAGGACTGGACTTTTACTTCACAATTCAAACTCGCTTGTACAAATAAAGCCTAGGGACGAAAACCTAGGTACAGCAATCTAAGTACAATTGTTTATTTTAGATACTGGGGGTGACGGTAGAGGCTTGGGAAAGCGACGGCAGCTCTGCCTTACTCCTTGGACGATCGGATGCATCCTTGGCTCCGGGGAAGAAATGCTCTCAGGATGCTCTCTGTGCGTGCCTTTTTCTCTCTGCTCTCTCTCTCTTCAAGTCTCTCCAGGTGCTCTGGTGCTCATCTCCAAAAAAAGTCCTCTCCGCAAAGGAATGGCACCTTGCTATTTATAGAAGTGGGATGCAATCATTAGGGTTTACAATGATTGCCTCTTTGATATGTCGGCAGTTAAGGACCAATTAATCTGGGCCCTTCATTCTGATTGTAGCAAATCTAAGTAATTAATGTAGATTACATCAAATCTCTGTAGGCAATTAATGTTGATTGCCATGAATATTCGTGACTTGTGATGGCTTGCCACGTGTCTAATTTGCTCAATTTGACTTGATCTGGGCAATTATGGTGATTGTAACAAATCTGATTTTGTTAGGATTAGTTAGCACCCATAATTCCAGGAAGATAAGACTGCCACGTGTCTCAATCGTCGTGACAAGCGCCACGTGTCCTCCATTGGGTCATCTTGGCAGAGCCGCATATAAGTGGGCCACATGAGGATGAACGGCCGCATGAAGATGGGTAGCCGCATGGGGATGAACAGCCTCATGAAGATTGGCAGCCGCATGAGGATAGGCAGCCGCATGCTAACGAGCGGCCGCATAAAGGATACAGTCGCATGAAGATGGGTGGCCGCATGAAGGGGGCGGCCGCATAAAGTGGGTGGCCGCATAAAGTGGGTGGTCGCATAAATACAGCAGCCGCATGCCTCAGGACTCGGTGGATTCAGCCAGCTGTGAAAAGATTTTCTCCTCTCCCCTAGAAACACGCCTTTATGTCAGTCATTATTGCGCCTTTATGTCAGAGCTGTCATTTGTCAGAGCTGTCAGCCGTCATGACAATAAATGCAGCCAAAGATGAAGGAAGAAACTGTTGAAGGCCACGTGGCTCTGGATCTATTCGAGCCACATAGATGCTTGAGCAGTATGGACCCCTGAGCCGCATGGGCTCTCTAAGCCGCATGGAGATCCTTGGCCGCATAGACCTTTCTTTATTCTTTTCTATGCTTCTACATCTGGGTCCTTGGGAATCAAGTTTTCCACATATGTTTACTGCTATTGAGTATTTTGATACCTGCAGTAGTAACAGTCCTACAACAGTAAAATAGGACATGCAGGTCTTATTATAAGCTGAGTTCAATTCCTATTCTGGTTAGTAAGCTTTAGAAGCAATCTTATGTTGAGTAACATTAGTCAATTGAGCATGGAAACTCAGTTGGACTAATGACTGACAGGTTAGGAATTTGAGTGTGGATGGATTCACCCTTTTGTGTTTGTTTGGGGCTGTTTCCTGTTACCAGTTCTGATCTAGGATTGGCTAACAGAGTTAGATCACTCTAGTAAATCAACCTTGAAAATTTGAACTTTAATAAGTTTTTATAACAAGTTAAACTTTGATTCATATGGCCCATAGAACACTCATGATTGTTTTGGCTAAACTATTGTTAAGGGCAAGATAGGATGGAGTGCTTTTGGTAAAGAATGTAGTAACTAAAGTATGTATATTATTTTAGTATATAGGTTCTTTAGTTAGAGTAGAATATGGTTAAGCTTGCTTTAAAAGATTAAATCACTAAACTAGAACTTGTAGATTATTAACCAACTTGTATCAAATAAACAAGAGGATATCCTGTAGTACATCCCATTCATGATCACCCTGAGCAAGGCAAGTATACTCCTCAGACTTGTTCATTTTCTCATGTCTTGTATATGCATTACTGTATTACCTTGTTGACACGATGTATCACGGGATTGTCTTGTTTCATGTTCTCTTGAGTTTAATTATGTCTGGAAGGGGAAATACTACAGATGTGTGATCAAACCCATGTTACTATTCATATGAATAGCATAAGCCCCGTATCTTGCATACGGGACCCAAGCCGTACCATTTCATGTTCATTGAATCTATTCAAGCCGATTACACACTCTGGATGTATTTCAATATGTTGCACATTTTAGGATTCAGGTTGTACTTTATATTCAGGTTGTATTTCATGTTTAGGACTTATATCATGTTCCCTGTATTTACTTTAAGTATTCATGTTCAGTTTCATGTCTTGTTCTCATTTCTCTTATTGTATATATATTTCCTGTTTCTTGTTCATACCATGATGTTCATGTTCATTTCCTTAGATATACTTAGCTCCGCTCCTGACTAGGATATGTTGCAGGTGAGCTGGAGGCTATCTGTGATACTTACTATGGGCAGGAGCCTGGAGGCACCTATAAGCCAGTTGATGTTGCCCAGGACATAGAGGCTTAGGAAGCCTAGAGGACTTTACCTTAGCAGTTATATTTCCTTGTATTTTGAGACTATTAGACTTTACTTTCATTTGCTAGAATGTAATAACCTTGTGACATGTATCTGGATTTGGGATTCGTTTAAAGATGTTGTGTTCACATTTACTCTTATATATCTGGTTACTTTTTTCTAGATTGGTACAGCTTATTTTGTCATGTCCAATGACGAAGGTTGGGCGTGTCCGACTCGTGTCCAATTATTCGGGAGCGCGTCGTGACAGAAACATACGCTCAAAACTAGGCATAGTATTTCTTTAGAAATTTGCCATTGATTAGCATCATTAGCAAATCTCCATTAGATTTAGCAAGCCGGTAAGCACCATTGGAATACATCGTTTCTATGACGAATGGACCTTCCCATTTAGGCTCAAACTTGCCAGGTGTTTTGTGAGTCATGACCATCGGCCTTCGAATTGATAGCACTAGGTCACCAACTTAAAATGTCCTTTCTTTGACCTTTCTATTGAAGGCTCCAAAAATTCAATCTTGATATAGCTCAATACGATGCTGAGCTAATAGACGCTTTTCGTCCAATGCTTCTAACTCTTGTAGCCGATGGCGTTGATTATCCTCGTCTATCAGCTGGTTGGTGACAACCACATACAGAGATAGAATCTAGATCTCCAGTGGGAGTACCGCCTCGCTTCCGTAGACGAGGAAGAATGACATATTGCCAGTGGGTGTCCGAACAGTTGTACGGTAGGCCCACAGACATCCGTCGAGTTTTTCATTCCAATCACGCTTATTAGAAGATACGACCTTCTTGAGTAACTTTACGATTGTCTTGTTGATTGCTTCGGCTAGCCCATTCCTTATGGGATTGTATGCTATCGATGCTACATTTTGTATCTGATTTTTATCATAAAATCGATGGAATGCATAACTCACGAATTAGAGGCCATTGCCATAGATAATTCTCCGAAGAACTCCAAAGCGGTAGATAATATGGTACTTAATGAAGCTGATCACGTTTGAGGTTTTCATATCTGCCAATGGTATCGCCTCTGCCCACTTGAAAAAGTAGTCGGTAATGGCAAGAATGAGCAGATGTCCTTTAGAGGATGGAGGGCTAATTGGCCCAATGATATCTATTTCCTATGCTTCGAACGTCCAAGCGGCTGTAGTAGGGTATAGGAACTCGGAGGGTTGGTGAATGAAGTCTACATGTAGTTGACATACTTGACACTTCTTAGCATAATCAACGACATCCGCCATCATGGTGGGCCAATAGTAGCCCATACGTTGTAATCGGTCTTACAACTTAAGATCGGGTTGGTGAGCTTCGCACGTGCCATCATACACCTCCCGGAGTGCTTTTTGTGCTTCGGCATTAGATAAGCAGCGAAGGAGAAGTCCGTCGTAAGAACGACGATACATCATTTTCATAGCTGTGTCATAATAGAATTGGAGCGAGCGCCGCTTGATAGAAGTGGCTTCCTTTGTGTCCTCGGGTAGGATTCCATAGATCGCGTAGTCTATAAATGGGAATCGACGGTCCCTAATATCAACATTAGTGTCTGTATGCACTGAGTAGCTTAGACACCTACGTAGATTGTTTTTTAGGCAAACCAGCTCTCGCCCTATCACAGTGACGGAGTGTTGGGTCCTGACAAGAGTTGCTAGAGAAACAGTATGACCGGCGAGGGCGTCGGCCTCTAAATTTTATAATCGAGGTACATGTTCTATAAAGAACCATATAAAGGTAGAGATGATGTCGATTGTTGCTTGATGATAAAGGACTAGATCCTCATGTCGAACCTCGTATTGGCCTCTAACCTGATTTATTATCAAGTTTGAGTCACCATTGGCTTCGAGGTAGTCAACCACCAACTGTTTGGCGAGTTGGAGTCAGATGATAAGAGCATTATACTCGGCAACATTATTAGTGCATGATTTCATAAAAAAATATGCACGATGAATAACCAAGCCTTTAGGAGTGACTAGGACCACGCCTACTTCTGCAATGATTTCTCCTTTGGGACCAGTTCTTGAAGCACCGTTAAAGAACATTCATCAAACAAGATTGTCAATGACCGCATTGGACTCCAAGAACTCGTCGGTAATACCGTCATAAAGTTTTGATGTTTCTAGGACAGGATGTGCTACCAAGAAGTCAGCCAGCACTTGCCTCTTAACGGCTTTATATGGAACGAATACAATGTCATAAGGCGTTAGCAAGATTGCCCATGTGGCCAACCACGAGTTTAGTGCTTCCGACTTTGTCATAAGGACTCTGAGGGGGTTAACCCTAGAGATGATGTGGATCGTTTGTCCAGCTACAAAATGATGCATCTTTTGGATGGCGAAGACTAAAGGGAGGTAGTCTTTCTCAACAAAATTATATCGATGTTCGACACCAATCATGGTCCTGCTCAGATAGTAGAACGCTTCCTCATGGCCTTCGTTTCTTTTCTGGCTGAGCGAAGCACCAATAAAATGGTCCGTAGCCCGGACGTATAGTAGAAAGGGCCTCCCCATGCCCGGTGCCACCAGGACCGGGGGACTGGTGAGATACTTCTTGATGTTCTCGAATGCCTGTTGGTATTCTTCAGTCCAGACATAAGAAACCCCCTTCTTTATTAGCTTAGTGAAGGGTTGGCATCGCCCAGAAAGATTTGTTAGAAATCTTCAGATGTATGCCAGGTATCTTTACAGGCCTCGAAGCTCACAAAAATTCTTTGAGAGAGCCATGTTTGCCATGACAAAGGTTATACAAACTTTTTATATTTTAAACGTATAAAAAGTACAAAAGATTCATAAACAGGAGATCTAGGTACAAGGGAAAAGTGTGATGGTGTAGATCGAGCACTACAGTGACTCCTTTAATCTGTTGATGATCTGACGACGAACTGGACTTGCTCTCACTTTCTGATGCTGGTGAGTGGTACTCGAGGTTGCCAATCAAGAAGATACGGAGAGTCTTTTTAATGAAGAAGAAGGACTCTGATTTATAGGCAATCACATATAAGATGTACATAAGGGTTTCAGCACACAAAAATGTTACGTGTGTGAGGTTTCGGGGAATATCAATTGTAACTGCTCCGTGAGGGCTGCTGGTGAGATGACACGTGGCAATTATTGGAATTCTCGGTAATAGCAATCTTGGACAGTTATCATCCTTTTTTAGTATGACCGATTAATTAACACATGGAGTGTGCCTATTGCTCAATGGCTTTGCTTAGATGAAACCGACTAGATCTTGCTTTTATCAAGAAAATAGTTGTTTAAACAAACTGAAATCAGATCTTATATCAAGAGCGACTAGTTTAAACAAAATCGGATCTGATTACATCTAAAAAGACACAACTGTTTAAATAAACAAAATGTGACACCACCTCAGGGACGGTGGTTTAAACAAACCAGATTTGATTATATCTGAAAAGATACACCAAACTAAATTCAATTGTATCTGAGAAGATACAGCGACTATACTCTCCATGTGGCATGATGCCACGTTGTAGGGGAACTGTACACTATACGAGCTGCACTTTTGGGAGTGTTCGAGCTACTGATCTTTTGGGTGACGAAGAGAATGCTATGGAAGCGACGAAGTCACTGTGCTTTTGGGCGACGAGGAGACTGTGCTTTTGATGCAATGAAGTCACTGCACTTTTGGGCGACGAGGAGACTGTGCTCTTGAGGCAACAAAGTCACTACACTTTTAGGCGACGAGGAGACTGTGCTCTTGAGGTGACAAAGTTACTACACTTTTGGGCGACTAGGAGACTGTGCTCTTGAGGCGACGAAATCACTTTACTTTTCAGCGATGAGAAGACTATGCTCTTGATGCGACGAAGTTACTGCACATTCGGGTGACGAGAAGACTGTTTGTGCTTCTGGGAAGCTCTAAGGGATTAATGAAGGGACCGTTAAGGGGCTGCACTTCCGTAAAACTCTAAGGGATAAATGAAGGGGTCGTTAAGGGATTGCACTTCTGTGAAACTCTGAGAGTTAAATGAAAGGGCCGTTAAGGGGCTGCACTTCTCTGAAACTCTGAAAGGGTTACGCTTTTGGGTAACCTTGAAGGAGCTACGCTTTTATAAAATATCGAAGGCATTGTGCTCCTAAGAAAATTAATGACCGTCTTCGAGTGGCCGAGTCAACATCTTCTTTAATTGTTGCTGCTTTGGAGGGATTGAAAAGCGGTGACTAAAAGCTTAGTCAAATAAATCTATTAAATGAGATTTATTATGCCGAGTCCTAGGTTCATCCCATTACTCTATGGTCCTTTGATCGAATGCCACGTGGCATATAGGTTGGACTATACAGCCTATATAAAGATGAGCTTTTTTGGTGAGGCCTTGCTCATAGTTTCCAGTCATTCCCCTATCATGCTCGACCCTGACATAGCTTTGGACGGACATGGGCCTTACATAAGTCGGCTGTTGGTTGTAGATCTTTTCGTTCAAAGAAGTTGTGGTCTTGTAGAAGAACAACTATAGAGTTTTGAGATGTACTTAAACGTTTGGCATAAGGGGTTCGCACCTAAACAATATTTTGGAGGCCTTCGAGGTCCAAGCTACCGGGTTTGGATTGATTACCAATCCGAAGAGCCACAGGTTGTTCTCTGCCCTGCTCAATAAGGGCTTCATTAGCCATATTGGAGTGGGGGGAGCTGCGCGCCCTGTTATGCTAGAAGATCCGCATATATTGTTGTGAGCTTCGCGCAGAAGTTGCGTTCTTTCTCGGGCCAATAGCTTCTTCATTAGCCATATTGGAGTTCCTCCATGTCTGACTAAAAAGTGGCTCACTCTGACAAGGAAGTGATTCGCTCTGGCACTGCTGTGCTTTTGGGGTCTGCGCGCTTCTAAAGGCTGTACGCTTCTGAAGACCGTGTACTTTGTAGGCCCTGTATTAGGTTTTAGTCTTTATATGTAACCATGAAGGGTCTATAATAGATCCTTTGTAAATATTATTTTAATAAAGAACTTTCTTTTATGCACTATCTTTTTATAGTACGAGTTTTGAAGTCCTGTGCTTCTGACGTTATCTGTGCTTTTTTATGCTTCTACAAGACCCGCTTCAAAGTTTTCAAACTTGAACAAGTTTGGGACACTTTAAACAGAAGCATAAAATGACATATATCATAGGGAGTGCATAGTAGGTCTCGTTTTGGGGAAAAAGATTTATCATATCTCGTTCATCTCCACACAATTCGAAGCGTTTCTTCAATTACGAAAGGTCTTTGTTTTCAACTACTGACGTGGCTTCCCCCTCTAAGTAGGGTTTTTTTCGGAGAGAGAAGAGAGGTTTTCTGCCAACTGTGCACTTCTTCCAACTAAGCTTTTCTTCTTAGAGAGTTTTCCTTTTTAGAACCATAGTCTTCCTGCCATGGCTCCCAAGATATCGAGAGTCCACAAGGCTCCTAAGGCAGCTACAGCGAGCACAAAAAAGGCCAGAAGGAAGCGGCTGGCGTCGGAGGCCGTCAACGTTGTCGACTCTCCGGCCGTTGGCGTTGAAGTCCGTGGAGACGTGCAGCCGCCTATTGCTAGTAGGTGTTTGAGGAATATCGACACCCTAATTTGCTGATGTACATGAGTGTTCACTCCTCGGAGTAGCATCTTAAAGATATGCTGAAGTTTTTTTTACGGATGCCCATAGGCACCACTCCTCTGAGTAGCGTCCCAATGATGTGCTAAAGATCCCTCAACCGATGCGCATGGTCGTAACTTTTACGAAGTAACGAATGTAAGATGTGTTGAGGTTTTCGCTGACGTGCAGAGTCACGAACAGTGTCTGCACGTAGTACAACTAACGTAGCGCCTGTGCAGATGCTTGCATGCTGACATGCTGTGTAACTTTACGTAGTTTCTGTACAGATGCCTGCTTGCTGATATGTAGTACAACTTACATAGTTTTTGCCCAGATATCGACTTACTGACATACAGTGCAACTTATGTAGTACCTGCATGGATGCATGTTTGCTGACACGCAGAAGTGCCTGCGCAGATGCCTGCTTGCTGATGCGCAGTGCCACTAAACAGAGCGTACGCATTTTACTTTTGCAAAAAATACTTGTTTTTCTTACTCTTGTTTCGTTCATGTGTAGTTTCTGTAGCTATGCCACTTTTTGATGAGGTCCTTTTTGACTCATCGTTCTGTGCACTCGACATAAATGTCGATGAGGCGCTTGTCAATCCTGCTAAGAAGTTGATCGTCCAAGGCCAACCAAAAGAGCGGCTGGCTATGATAATGGATCAACAGCATCCCTACTTCCGTCGTATGATGGACCGAGGCAAGTTGTCTATCCCCTCTGATGCCGTGGAGAAGCTAAAGCCTTGATTCCTCTTCCGTGATCAGCTGATTTTGAAAGAGACCAACCTTTTGAAGAAAAAGGAGGATTGGTATTTTGAGAACGACGGTTTCTCTTTGTATGTTCCGTCAGTCGATCGGCACCTTCTGCTCTCGGTTTTCTTCTACTTTGCCGAGAAACGGGGCATGAAATGGGTTTGACCCCTGAGCAAGGCAGTTTAATGACAGGCCATTTCCAGGTGGACAAGCATTCTAAGAGAAATGATACTTTCAAGTGTGTACATGATGGTCCATCATGCACTTTTCGTGTGTTGCTCCCTGGTCACCTGCTCAGCAATGGTACCACAAATGTACAACCATTTGGGGCTTGTTTCTTCGCCAATAGGCTTCTAGCGACGGATGCACGTATCCGAAAAGGGCCTTCCGGGTCGAAGGCTAGATCCATCCTGAGACTGAGTGGTGCAAATTAACCCAATGGGTATTGGGTAGGTTCAAGATAGAGTTGAAAGGTACCGGATTGCGTCATGCCATCAGGGCCACCGAACATGGTATAGAGATCAATCAGCCCCTGTTTGCGGCTTTGCTGGAGATGTATAAGCACTACACCGGGACTTTCTATACTCCGCACGGAGAGATGGGGTTGGCCCTCCATAAGATGTACGCCATCTCGAAGCTGTCCTGGGGCGAAGAACCGTATGAAGAATATACTCCTAACAAAGAAGAGTTTTTGGGGCTGGAGAAAAAGTATCCTGAAATGATGGCAGTGTACAAAGAAATGCTTTTCTATCATGAAGTGTGTGTACGCCAGGACTCGACGAAGACTCATCCTCACATTAAGGCTTGGAAGGACTATATCTTCAATCAACAACCGTCGGAGCCGGGTACGGTTTATTTTACCATGCATAGGGCGTACACAACTGACGAAGCAGAAGATATGATGGTCGAAGTGGGGGTATCCGCTCCTTCAGTAGATGTTGAAGGAAAACCCACTTCCATCGTTCATAGCTATTTTTGTCAGAACTTGACTGCTTTGAGCCCGAAAGTGGCGTTGGCTGCATTTCTGATGATATGGCTGCAGAAAGCTGTAGTTTCTGGAGGCTCTAGATTCGTGGGGCGGATCAATCGGGAACTCATACTCTCGGCTATGAAACTGGCCTTTAAATATTCGCTAGCTTTGCTCCCAGCTATGGTGTATAATAAATACCCTGTGAGGACTGTGGGAGCTCTCGAAGAAAATAATAGGGCATCGTGTGGGGGACAGTGAATTCCCTCGGGTTGAACTTTTTTACCATTATTTAATGGATTGGTTGGCATTACACTGCCTCGGTTTGATATTCCCTATCACCATTGATGGTTATGAGGAAGGGGATGCAACAATGCGTAACTATTACTGGGCAAAATGGCTCCATTACGGCATCACCATCTGTAGGCGGATGTTAAGCCACCTTGATGGCTATGATTTCAAAAGAGTTTTCCCCTCTTACCGGGTTATCTTGCAGACGATGAGCTAGTAGACTGGGGCGGAGAGGAAAGTGATTTGACTCTCGGTGCTTTCCAATAGCTGTAGTCCATTTGTCCCTCACACTTAGTGTACCGGAACCAAAATCGAGTGTATCTGGATCCCTATTTACCGAGTCGATTTACGCGATAGTTCGACTATAGTCAGACGATGATGGACATCCCAAGCTCTTGCCTTGGTTATGAGGGAAGACTACTGGATGGCACCCGAGCGTGGTATTATTACAATACCGGGTGCACTGGTATAAAGTTTACGGTCCCTACGATGCACCGAGAGACCCGTATCTTGTAATCTGCCATGAAGTTTCACTGTATGGCCAATTGTAAAACCCCTAAATTTGTACTATATTTTTTTAAAAAAATTGGTACTGATTATTATTTTGTATTTGTACGTCGCATAGTTGCATTGTACATAGCGCGCGAAATTTTATTTTTCGTAATTGCTCGACGAGTGCGAATATGTGCGAGCATACATAATTTTTTTGAAAACTATTTTTTTCTATTTTTATAGTTTCAAAATAATATATATAAAAATTATTCTTGCTATTGTACCAAAATTTTCTAAGATTGCTATTTTAATTATAAAAGCCTTTCGTTTATAACAGTTATTAATAATAAATAATATTCTTCGTGCATACATATATATTTTATAAATATTTTATTAGTCTATTTTTAAATAATAATGTTTTTTTGAAATTATTATTATAATTATTTTTAGAAAATATATTTTGAAATTTTTGTGGGAATTTAAATCTTTGATTAGATTTTATGGATTTGATTTAAATAGTTTAAATTTAAAGATAGAATTTATATTTAATTTGAGTTTAGATTATCTAGATTTAAATTGGATTTGGATTTGGATTTGGATTTGATTGGTTTTAAATTTATTTAAATTAATAGCAAAATTATCTATTTTGGTTTAAATAAATCCTAACCTTATCTACCGAATGCTCCTCAATCCTATATAAAGGGGAGCTCTGTCATGTTCACCACAGTTCCACAATCCAAATTTTTCCACAAACAAAACATGTGCATCCTGCCCGTGCCCTTCCCATCCACTATATTTTTCTTTCTTCGTTACAGATACAATATTTATATCTTGTGTCCGACAATTTCGAACATCCTTTTCCGTCGTGTCGGACACACCCGACACGACACCACCCTAACCAGCAAATACAGATCCAGAATCCTAAGACCTACGATATCTCCTCTTGACCACCTCGGATCTCCACAGAACCCCACCATCGTTCAACCGTAGCTACCAAACATCACCCCCGGCAACCCGCGTTGGTTCAATATCATCCCGTCGAGCCCAGTAACCCAAATCCGTGGCCATCTCCCG
This sequence comes from Iris pallida, assembly GCA_029216955.1. Classification (NCBI taxonomy): domain Eukaryota; kingdom Viridiplantae; phylum Streptophyta; class Magnoliopsida; order Asparagales; family Iridaceae; genus Iris; species Iris pallida. The sequence continues at coordinate 6,041,922 of JANAVB010021000.1, forward strand.
CTGCCACGGATTCGCCATCACCTCCGCCACCCAGGGCCAACAGCCTCCAGCTTCCAGCTTCGCCACCAAGGCCGACCAACCAACACCATCTACGCCGCCACCGCCAGTCATCACCACCACCGTCACTGCCATCGGCCACTTCAGCCGACCTCTCTATCCCGTGCACCACCCGACCAATACCACCCAAATTACCACCGCCACCACGGCTATCGTCGGCTGGCGCCACCACCAAAGACCACCAAAATCCCCCAAGAAAATCGTGCGGCCGCCGCCATCTACTTACCTCCACCTCTTCGCCGAATCCGTCCGGCAGCCGCCTCCTCCGCGCGCGTACGCGTCCTTCGGCCATCCCGATCCGATCTCGCCGTGAACCCCGCCCGGCCATACGAATCCGCCGGGCTGTCACTACCATATTTCTAGTATGAGGGTATTTTTTTCATTTTTGGGGTATTTTAAATTTATTAGAATTAATTAGAATTTATGGAAATTTTTAGGAATTATTGTGGCATTGTTTGGACTAGATTGATTTTGGCTAGTTTGGACCCATGTAGATCAACCTTGGAGCTAACCCTAGTTAGTTTGAGCTTGGTTAGAATTTGTGATTCTAGTCTAACCTAACCTAATCTATGGTTAGGTCATTAGAACCTATTTAGCTATAGAAATTAGAAAGTCATAAGCCATGACTTATGATTTAGAGTGTTTATTAATCAAATAAACCATAGCTCATGTAACTTGGCCCAAGCCCAAACTACCAAACCCTAACCCTAAGTATAGTGGCCGACCACCTAGTGTTATTAGGATTCCCCCACTATAAAACCCCTCCTAAATTCTAGGGCTAGCCTCCTTCCTTAGGAAATTTATTTCAAGAAGAAAGAGGTGAGCTCCTATCTTTAGAAATTCATAATAAATCCATTTTAGGTCCTTTTCCCCCAAACTAGTTGCATTAGATCCTAATATCAATGTTCTTGCTGTTGGTATTGATTGTTTGCAGGAAGGAAACAATTTGTGAGATTTGGGTGGTTGAGGAAATTATTCCATTTGGGGATTTTTCACCCATTGTTCATCAATAGGTAACTTTCCCATTTCTCCATGGATTTTTATTTTGTCTTCACCAATAGGAAGCCATAAGGGTCCCCTAAGATTCTGGATAGGATTCGTGTCGGGTGTCTTGGGTTTTGTGTCCGTTTTGGACACGTGTCTGTGTTCCTACGAAGGTGTTTGTGAAAATGCCACAAAGGGGCTGTTGGTGTTATTTTCAATTTTTTTTTGAATAGGAAATTTAGTTTCATCATTGCTTATTGATTTTTAATCTCCTGTGTTGATTATCGTGTCGATTTGTGTCGGATTAGTGGAGTGGACACGCGCCGCACACGACCGCACGTACTGCTACAGTGCTCCCCTGCCTATCGGGGTCTGTAGCGGACACGACACGCATTGTTTGGACACGAGACTTGACACGTGGCATGGGGCCATGACTGACACCCCGTGTGTCAAGCCCCATGTGTCCCTGTGTCGTGTCTAGGTAGGAATCGACTGTGCACGTATTTTTGTACTGTCTGTGCACACGAGTTTTTGGCTACTGATACGGGCCTCGTGTCCGACACTGACACGTTGTGGACACTGGCCAATGGGCCTATGTGGTAGCCCTATAGGTGGGCTACCTATGAGGGTGACCACGAGGCTCCCTCGTGTCTTGTGTCGTGCATACGACACAAGTGCACGTGTGCACGAGACAGTGCACTGGCAGTGCACTGTGTATGTGTTTTTGAGTTCTGTGTTTTGGACACGCCGTGTCAGGCTTTGGGTGACACGAAATGGAGTGTGGGGGTTTGTGCACAAGGGTGGTTTCATTTACCAACCATTAATTATATATTTTAGTTGATTTCGAATTACATTTTCCTATTTACCCTAAATTTCTGAAACATGTCATTTCCTGTATTTTTCCCAGGTTAATGTTAAACTTTGGCAATTAAATTGACCTATTTAAACATTGTTAAATGTTGGTTTTAAACCCTGATATGGTTCTCCCACTTACAATCAAACTATGGGTTGATTTTTGGTTGATTTGGGTGTGAGTTGAATTCATAATGGGAGATCAATGTTCTGTCAATAAAACTGAACTGTTCAGTATTCTTCAAACAGAGAAGGTGTTATTCACTGTTTAATTCATGTTACTTCATGTTTATGATTCAAATTTGGTTTTCAATGAGAAGTAGGAATTCGAAGTATGGTTGGAATAGAAGTTTTAACTGTTAACTAAAATCTGAGATTATGTAGTATACATATGGGGTTGAATTTGTTGAAACCTGAGAATGGGTTTCATGATAAACTAATATGGTTTTGGTGAAGTAGAGTTGAAACCTGAATTCAAATGGAATGGTAGTTGGTAGCTGGGTTTACTTGGGTTGCTACCATACACTATATGTGCACAGTATACACACACACATTCTTTAACTTGAGTTTCCTGTCACACCCTATGTACACCCTTTTCACTCACTGTTTCTTGTGCAACACCACACACACACACACATGACACTGTTTTGATACTGTTTTCCATACTGTTTTACACTCTCTCACTGCTTACAAACACACATGTCCCTCTCCTTTACTGTAATTTCCTGCACTCTATCTTACATTACACACACACACATGACACTGTTATTCACACTGTTTTGTGTCTGTCCCTTGCTATTCTGCACAGCACAGTTGCACACACACACACAGTCACATATGTTTCCCTACATGCCTATTCTATTTTCTATTGTAGAGTGTATATGTAATGCTAACTCTAATATATGTACCTATATATATAATGTAAAGTTGTGGTTTATATATAAGTTATTAATGTATTGTGGGTTATAGATTGTGAATATCTATTTGTGTATGGATATCATATAGGTAGATAATGTATATATAGGGTACATAGATCTTTGTGCTAGATAATTGTGTAAGTGTGATGTCAGTTGACCTAGTGAATGTGTAGGAGTGCTAAACTAGGCTTGATTAGACTAAGGTAGATTAGTTTGGCCTAATTTAGACTTGGTTGACCTAGTTTGACTTCTAGGATTGACCAGAGTTGACCAAGAGTTGACTTTGGCCTAGATTGACCTAGAATCATGTAGAATGCATAGTAGGACTCTATTTTACTATTTTGGACTTGTTGTGACTTGTGCTGTTCTGATTAGGAGCCAGACACCACTCCTCGGACGGTACTTTTCATATTCGACACTCAGATACAGGCAAGTACATTCTCTGATCATTTCATATCTTGCTTAGAACTATTTCCTGCAGTAGATTACTTTACTTATACTGTCTCGATGGTCACACAGATTGGTACTATATGGATCCCTTCTTGAGATGTTATCCTTATGGAGCATCGGGTACTTCATGTTCTGTACATTTCACTTACATGGCGTATCACTATGCTTCACTGGTTCTTTGATCACTTGCGACATATACTCTTCTGATCGTAGAGTCTCCTAGAATCTCTTATCCCATTCACTGGGTATCCTAGAATCTCTTAGAATCACCCATTTATGGGCATCCATGTATCACCCTTCGGAGGCCTTGCATGGAATCACAACATAACCTGGCTGGATCCTTGTGTATTGATTGGGGGTACGGGGTAGTAGAAATGGACATGTGAATAATACCCAAGTAGTGTAGTATCAGAATCTCTTCCATAGTGTAGCATCAGAATCTCCTATGCCATTTACATGTCTATATTGTACTCTGACTCACTAGTCACATGATAGTTCTCTATTTATAGTAGATATTTCTCTTACAGCTTTCTCTCTTTGTTTACATACTGCACTTCTTTCAGTACTTGTATCTTACTTTACTGCATGATTTTATCTTCTAACCTGCTATGAACTGTTGAGATGTACTATACTCGCTCCTATCCTGACTGGACCTGTTAAAAATATTACAGAGGACGAGGAGGAGGCTTGCCTGGACACTTACTACGGGGCAGCCTTAGATGACACCTGCGAGCTGGACCCTCAGGAGGACCCAGCTCTAGCTGAGGATATCACCCCTATTGCCTAGACTAGATTAGTTAGGCTTATCTTACTTTATGCAGTCTTGAGACATGTTTTGGCTAGACTATATTTGGAATTCAGAGTTGTATATATTCTTTTATTCTGTATCTGAGACCATGTACTTCTGGATATTGCTGGGATTATCTTAGACTAGTTTTCATCTATTTATTTCCTTGGGTTCTATTTCATATCGTGCTATCTCTTCCTTAGTTATGATTGAGTTTTACTGTTATGTCACCCCCATTCGGGGAGTATAAACTGTTTAGATATATATATATTGTTAGATGTTGTGACCTAAGACAGCGTTCTACCGACGACACTGCGGCGTAGGCTGGGCGTTGTTACGTTCTCGTACACTCACAGTGGGTGTGGGTCGTGACACGTTTTTAGTGGTGGCCCATACAGGTCTAGACTAGAAGTGTAGTGGTATTCGAATTAGAGTATCACTACAGCCTGCAGTAGGATATAGGACATTAATTTTAAGATACTCAATCACTTTAGGAAAATTTCTTTTATTGCCATCTAAATCCTTTTGTCAGCTGATCCTTTGAATTATAATTGTTCGCCTTTGTTATTTCGCTTCTTTCTCAGAAATCGATACTCTTGGTTGTCTATCTTCAGAATGGTAGAGACTAGATCGCAGCGTGCCATTCATGAGGATGCTATAGAGGAGATTGCTACCTCTCAGCCAGTACGGTGAGGCCAGGGGACTGCAACTCCTGCCACCTCAGCTCGTGTTGAGACCTCGGCAGCCGCAGCAGGGGGTATGCATCCACTGACTGGGAGGTAGGACCCGATTATTCCAGAGGATCCCTTTCAGCAGCCACCGCCTCCAGGACACGTGGATGCAGCTCAGATGTTCGCATATTTCCAGCAGTTCATGGACCGACTGCAGGCTCGACATGACAGAGGCATGGAGTTGGCCGTCACGACAGCCGCAGCTCGACCAGTGGTGCAGCAGCCGAGGATATCGGGGATCGAGCAGTTTCAGAAGATGAGCCCCAGAGACTTTCTGGGGACAGAGGGGATCCTATATGTCGATGAGTGGATCGAGCATATAGAGGAGATCTTTCGCTTGGCCAGGATTCCAGCAGACCTTCAGATCGAGGCCGCAGCTAGCCGGATGCGAGATCTTGCTCGCACCTGGTATCAGTCAGACCCCAGGGTGGGAGTACCGGGGCAGACTTGGGAGCAATTCAAGGGCTTCTTCAAGAAGAAATTCTTTCCAGATTCAGCAGTCAGAGCCTTAGAGTCGCAGTTTGAGAGCTTGGTCCAGGGGAGCCTCTCGGTAGAGGAGTATGCTGGAGAGTTTGGTCGTCTCGCCAGGTTTGTAGAGGGTTTAAGCGAGACAGCGAAGGCCCAGAGGTTCTGGAAGGGTCTGGTCAAGGAGGTCAAGTCCCTGACCAAGGACAGCAGAGATGCTACGTTCGAGGAGATCTTGACGGAAGCCTTGCTAGCAGAGGATGATCTTGAGCTTAGGCTCAAGAGGAGGAGAGACCCAGTTGGAGGCAGCAGCAGCGGAGGCCAGGCCATGAGGCCCCACTTTCAGCATCAGCAGCTGAGGCAGTTTCAGCCGCAGCCGATCCAGCAGAGGCAAGTTCAGCAGCAGCAGCCGAGACAGCACCAGCAGGATCAGAGGCAGGGAGTCACTTGTGCCTACTGCAAGAAGCCTAGGCACGTCTTCAATGAGTGTCGGAAGAGGCTGGGCCTGTGCATGGTGTGTGGTTCAGCAGACCACCAGATGAGGGAGTGCCGCATGGGATGAGCAGGCCCGGGAGGAGGAGCCAGAGCTCCAGCAGGCCAGCAGAGAGGACCAGCCCTGCCGATACAGCAGCAGAGGTTCGTCCAGCACCAGCAGCAGGTCAGGAGAGGCCAGCAGGGGCGAGCTTTCGCCATGGCAGCTGGGGATGCAGAGGTGATAGGAGAGCTGATTGCAGGTTCGATTCTTCTCGACTCTACTCCAGTATTTGTATTGTTCGATTCTGGTGCTTCGCATAGCTTCATATCAGTATCTTTTGCGATTAGACACGATATCATAGCTGAATCGATGCCTAGGACTTACAAGATCACGACCGGGGGTGGCATTATCCTCGTGAGTGATGTTTGTAAGGGTCGGAGAGTAGTTTTGGGAGGCCGTGAGTTGGAGGTGAGCCTGCTCGTAATGCCATTGCCGAACTACGATATAGTACTAGGAATGGATTGGTTGAGCAGGCACCATGCCAGCATTGATTGCAGAGGGGGTAGAGTTATCTTCAGAGCACCGGGGGAGCCAGAGTTTGAGTACTCCAGACGTTAGGCAGAGCAGAGCAACGGAGTCTTCTGTGGAGTCTCGGTCGAGGAGGAGACGATTCCACACCCCTTAATAGCAGAGTATATGGATGTTTTCCCAGAGGAGTTGCCGGGACTGCCACCAGACAGAGACATTGAGTTCTCGATAGACTTGGTTCCAGGAGCGGAACCCATCTCTCAGTATGTCTATCGGGTGAACAACAGCGAGCTGGTGGAGCTGAAGAAGCAGGTGGATGAGCTACAGGACAAGGGCTTCATCCGCTCGAGTTCGTCACCATGGGGTGTACCAGTATTGTTCGTGCCGAAGAAGGATGGGTCAGTACACATGTGTAATGACTATAGGGCACTCAACAACCTCACGATCAAGAACAAATACCCACTGCCGCGGATCGACGATCTATTTGACCAGTTGAGCAGAGCTTGGGTATTTTCCAAGATTGATCTGAGGTCAGGATATCACCAGGTGAAGGGGGAGGATATTTCCAAGACCGCTTTCAGGATGCGGTATGGACAGTTCGAGTTTTTGGTTATGCCGTTTGGGCTAACCAATACACCAGCAGTGTTTATGAACCTTATGAACAAGGTGTTCCACCAGTATCTGGATCAGTTTGTGATGGTGTTTATTGACGACATCTTGGTATATTCCAAGACTGAGGAGGAGCACGGGAAGCATTTGAGGATCGTGCTGGAGACTCTCAGGAGGGAGCAGCTTTACGGGAAGCTCTCCAAGTGTGAGTTCTTCTTGGATCGGGTGGACTTCTTGGGGTATGTGGTGACTGGAGATGGTATCTCAGTTGACCCCAAGAAGATTGTAACAGTTGAGGCATGGACAGCACCGACTTCAGTTGCAGAGATCAGGAGTTTTCTGGGGCTGGCACGGTATTATCGGAGATTTGTGCAGGATTTCTCCCGGGTTGCAGAGCCGTTGATTCGGTTGACCCGGAAGGATGCTGAGTTCGTTTGGTCAGAGGAGTGTCAGGCAGCTTTTGATGAGTTGAAGAAGCGGCTTACGACAGCTCCGATTCTGACGTTGCCTTCAGGATCAGGCGGATTTACTATTTATAGTGATGCTTCAGGAAAGGGACTGGGTTGCGTCTTGCAGCAGCATGGGAAGGTGATTGTCTATGCTTCCAGGCAATTACGTCCCCATGAGAATAACTACCCTACCCACGACCTGGAGCTGGTAGCAGTGATATTTGCTTTGAAGCTGTAGAAGCAATATCTGTATGGTGAGAGGGTAGAGATCTTCACAGATCATAAGAGCTTAAAGTATGTGTTCACTCAGAAGGAGTTGAACATGAGACAGCGCAGATGGTTGGTGTTGATAAAGGACTTCGACATTGTACTGCAGTATCATCCAGGGAAGGCCAACGTGGTTGCCGATGCCTTGAGTAGGTATCCGACAGCCATGTGTTTGACCATGGATCAACATTTGCTTGCCGACTTGGAGAGCCTTGGGATTGAGGTGATCGTGCCTGGAGTACAGATGCAGCTATATGGGATGCAGATTCTGTCAGACTTGGTGGAGAGGATCAAGTCGGCACAGTTTGAGGACGTTGCTCTGCGGTGTCTCCGAGAGCAGGTTCGAGCAGGATTGCTGGAGGGCGAGTTTTCTCTTGCAGAGGATGGTGCCTTGAGGCACGATTCCAGGTTATGTATGCCCAGTGGAGATCTCAGGGAGCAGGTTATGTAGGAGGCCCACAGATCTCAGTACTCTATACACCCGGGTGCCAACAAGATGTACCGAGATCTGCGGGAGCATGTATGGTAGTCAGGAATGAAGCAGGAGGTGGCTCATTTCGTGGCTAGGTGTTTGGTCTGTCAGCAGGTCAAGGCAGAGAGATAGAGGCCCGGTGGATTGTTGCAGCCGCTGCCCATTCCCGAGTAGAAATAGGAGCATATTACTATGGACTTCGTTTCAGGATTGCCGCATACTCCAGGAGGAAAAGACATAATTTGGGTTATCGTTGACAGGTTAACCAAATCGGCCCACTTCTTGCCATTCAAGGTGGGTACGTCTACAGAGAGACTGGCGGAGTTGTATATGCGGCAGATAGTCAGGATCCACGGAGTTCCGGTCAGCATCGTCTCAGATCGGGATAGCCGTTTTACTTCCCATTTCTGGAGGAGTCTGCAGACCAGCTTGGACACTCAGCTCAAGTTTAGTACTGCATACCACCCCCAGACGGACGGACAGTCAGAGCGGACTATTCAGACCCTTGAGAATATGCTGCAGACGTACGTCATGGACTTTGGAGGTTCCTGGAAGGATCATCTTTATTTGGTAGAGTTTGCTTACAACAATAGTTACCAGGCCAGCATTGAGATGTCACATTTCGAGGCTCTGTACGGGCGTAGGTGTCGTACACCCTTATCCTGGGATGATATTGGTGAGCGAGCTTTACTGGGGCCAGAGATGGTTGTTGATGCGGCCGAGAAGGTGAAGCTCATCAGGGACAGACTCCGCGTGGCACAGGACAGACATCGGTACTGGGCCGATAGCCACCGGAGGCCCTTGGAGTTTGAGGTACAGATTAGAGTAGGATTAGATTTAGGTTTCCTTGTTTGTGATTTTTGATCATGTTTGTTTATTATATTAATTGAGACCTTGCTTGTGATTAGGTCGGAGACCAGGTTTTCTTGAGGATATCTCCGACTCGTGGTACGATACGTTTTGGTGGAGGCGGGAAGCTTAGCCCGCACTTCATCGGCCCTTTCGTTATCAGCGGGAGAGTCGGTGACGTTGTATACAGGCTAGACTTGCTGCCTGTACTTGTGGGGGTCCACAACGTATTCCATGTATCACAGTTGAGACAGTACGTGGCTGACCCTAGCCATGTGCTCGATCATTCAGAGATAGAGGTTGGGCCTTCTCTCAGCTATCCAGAGCAGCCAGTGGAGATTCTGGATCGACGGGAGAAGGTTCTGAGGAACCAGGTGATACCCTTGGTGCTCGTCGCATGGAGGCATCATTCTCCAGAAGAGTCTACCTGGGAGCGGAAGGATGAGATGCGCAAGCGCTACCCTTATCTTTTTGGACCGTGAGGTATTCTTTCTATCCTTCTCATCAGTAGTATTTCGCCTTTCAATTTCGAGGACGAAATTCTTTTAAGGAGGATAGATTTGTCACTACCACATTTTTAGTGTGAGGGTATTTTTGTCATTTTTGGGGTATTTTAAATTTATTAGAATTTATGGGAATTTTTAGGAATTATTTTGGCATTGTTTGGACTAGATTGATTTTGGCTAGTTTGGACCCATGTAGATCAACCTAGGAGCTAACCCTCGTTAGTTTGAGCTTGGTTAGAATTTGTGACTCTAGTCTAACCTAGCCTAATCTATGGTTAGGTCATTAGAACCTATTTAGCTATAGAAATTAGAAAGTCATAAGCCATGACTTATGATTTAGAGTCTTTATTAATCAAATAAATCATAGCTCATGTAACTTGGCTCAAGCCCAAACTACCAAACCCTAACCCTAAGTATAGTGGCCGGCCACCTAGTGTGGATTCCTCCACTATAAAACCCCTCCTAAATTCTAGGGCTAGCCACCTTCCTTAGGAAATTTATTTCAAGAAAAAAGAGGTGAGCTCCTATCTTTAGAAATTCATAATAAATCCATTTTAGGTCATTTTTCCCCCAAACTAGTTGCATTAGATCCTAATATCAATGTTCTTGCTATTGGTATTGATTGTTTGCAGGAAGGAAACAATTTGTGAGATTTTGGTGGTTGAGGAAATCATTCCATTTCGGGATTTTTCACCCATTGTTCATCAATAGGTAACTTTCCCATTTTTTCATGGATTTTTATTTTGTCTTCACCAATAGGAAGCCCTAAGGGTCCCCTAAGATTCTTGATAGGATTCGTGTCGGGTGTCTTGGGTTTTGTGTCCGTTTTGGACACGTGTCTGTGTTCCTACGCAGGTGTTTGTGAAAATGCCACAAAGGGGCTGTTGGTATTATTTTCAATTTGTTTTTGAATAGAAAATTTAGTTTCATCATTGCTTATTGATTTTTAATCTCCTGTGTTGATTATCATGTCGATTTGTGTCGGATTCGTAGAGTGGACACGCGCCGCACACGACCGTGCGCACCGCTATAGTGCTCTCCTGCCTATCGGGGTCTGTAGCAGACACAACACGCATTATTTGGACACGAGACTTGACACGTGGCATGGGGCCATGACTGAAACCCCGTGTGTCAAGCCCCATATGTCCCTGTGTCGTGTCTAGGTAGGAATCGACTGTGCACGTATTTTTGCACTGTCTGTGCACACGAGTTTTTGGCCACTGATACGGGCCTCGTGTCCGACACTGACACGTTATGGACACTAGCCGATGGGCCTATGTGGTATCCCTATAGGTGGGCTACCTATGAGGGTGACCACGAGACTCCTTCGTGTCTTGTGTCGTGCACACGACACAAGTGCACGTGTGCACGAGACAGTGCACTGGCAGTGCACTGTGTATGTGTTTTTGAGTTCTGTGTTTTGGACACGCCGTGTCAGGCTTTGGGTGATACGAAATGGAGTGTGGGGGTTTGTGCACAAGGGTGGTTTCATTTACCAACCATTAATTATATATTTTAGTTGATTTTGAATTATATTTTCCTATTTACCCTAAATTTCTGAAACATGTCATTTCCTGTATTTTTCCCAGTTTAATGTTGAACTTTGGCAATTAAATTGACCTATTTAAACACTGTTAAATGTTGGTTTTAAACCCTGATATGGTTCTTCCACTTACAATCTAACTATGGGTTGATTTTTGGTTGATTTGGGTGTGAGTTGAATTCATAATAGGAGATCAATGTTCTGTCAATAAAACTGAACTGTTCAGTATTCTTCAAACTGAGAAGGTGTTATTCACTGTTTAATTCATGTTACTTCATGTTTATGATTCAAATTTGGTTTTCAATGAGAAGTAGGAATTCGAAGTATGGTTGGGAATAGAAGTTTTAACTGTTAACTAAAATCTGAGATTATGTAGTATACATATGGGGTTGAATTTGTTGAAACCTGAGAATGGGTTTCATGATAAACTAATATGGTTTTGGTGAAGTAGAGTTGAAACCTGAATTCAAATGGAATGGTAGTTGATAGCTGGGTTTACTTGGGTTGCTGCCATACACTATATGTGCACAGTATACACACACACATTCTTTAACTTTAGTTTCCTGTCACACCCTATACACACCCTTTTCACTCACTGTTTCCTGTGCAACACCACACACACACACATGACACTGTTTTCCACCCTGTTTTGCACTCTCTCACTGCTCACACACACACATGTCCCTCTCTCTTTACTGTAATTTCCTGCACACTATCTTACATTACACACACACACATGACACTGTTATTCACACTGTTTTGGGTCTGTCCCTTGCTGTTCTGCACAGCACAGTTGTACACACACACAGTCACATATGTTTCCCTACATGCCTATTCTATTTTCTATTGTAGAGTGTATATGTAATGCTAACTCTAATATATGTATCTATATATATAATGTAAAGTTGTGGTGTATATATAAGTTATTAATGTATTGTGGGTTATAGATTGTGAATATCTATTTGTGTATGGATATCATATAGGTAGATAATGTATATATAGGGTACATAGATCTTTGTGGTAGATAATTATGTAAGTGTGATGTCAGTTGACCTAGTGAATGTGTAGGAGTGCTAAACTAGGCTTGATTAGACTAAGGTAGATTAGTTTGGCCTAATTTAGACTTGGTTGACCTAGTTTGACTTCTAGGGTTGACCAGAGTTGACCAAGAGTTGACTTTGGCCTAGATTGACCTAGAATCATGTAGAATGCATAGTAGGACTCTATTTTACTATTTTGGACTTGTTGTGACTTGTGTTGTTCTGATTAGGAGCCAGACACCACTCCTTGGACGGTACTTTTCATATTGGACACTCAGATACAGGCGAGTACATTCTCTGATCATTTTATATCCTGCTTAGAACTATTTCCTGCAGTAGATTACTTTACTTGTACTGTCTCGATGGTCACACGGATTGGTACTATATGGATCACTTCTTGAGATGTTATCCTTATGGAGCATTGGGTACTTCTTGTTCTGTGCGTTTCACTTACATGGCGTATCATTATGCTTCACTGGTTCTTTGATTACTTGCGACATATACTCTTATGATCGTAGAGTCTCCTAGAATCTCTTATCCCATTCACTGGGTATCCTAGAATCTCCTAGAATCATCCATTTATGGGCATCCATGTATCACCCTTCGGAGGCCTTGTATGGAATCATAACATAACCTGGCTGGATCCTTGTGTATTGATTGGGGGTACGGGAGAGTAGAAATGGACATGTGAATAATACCCAAGTAGTGTAGTATCAGAATCTCTTCCATAGTGTAGCATCAGAATCTCCTATGCCATTTACATGTCTATATTGTACTCTGACTCACTAGTCACATGATAGTTCTCTATTTATAGTAGATATTTCTTTTACAGCTTTCTCTCTCTGTTTATATACTGCACTTCTTTCAGTACTTGTATCTTACTTTACTGCATGATTATATCTTCTAACCTGCTATGAACTGTTGAGATGTACTGTACTTGCTCCTGTCCTGACTGGACCTGTTGAAAATATTACAGAGGACGAGGAGGAGGCTTGCCTGGACACTTACTACGGGGCAACCTTAGATGACACCTGCGAGCTGGACCCTCAGGAGGACCCAGCTCTAGCTGAAGATATCACCCCGATTGCCTAGACTAGATTAGTTAGGCTTATCTTACTTTATGCAGTCTTGAGACATGTTTTAGCTAGACTATATTTGGAATTCAGAGTTGTATATATTCTTTCATTCTGTATCTGAGACCATGTACTTCTAGATATTGCTTGGATTATCTTAGACTACTTTTCATCTATTTATTTCCTTGAGTTCTATTTCATATCGTGCTATCTCTTCCTTAGTTGTGATTGAGTTTTACTGCTATGTCACCCCCATTCGGGGAGTATAAACTGTTTAGATATATATATATATTGTTAGATGTTGTGACCTAGGACAGCGTTCTACCGCCGACACTGCAGCGTAGGCTGGGCATTGTTACGTTCTCGTACCCTCACAGTGGGTGCGGGTTGTGACACGGGCACCTCCGCGAGGCCGCCATTCCGGCGAACCATCTCCGCGGTGCCGGATAGGGCCGACTGCCCTAGCCGCGCGCGCACGCCTCCCTCTGCGTCGCTCCCCTTCCGAACCCCCAGCTCTTATAACCACCCCTTCCTCTCTTCCTCCGCTCTCGATCCTTCGTCCGCCGCCCGTGGAGTATGCCTCCCTTCCTCACCTCGCCATAGCACCGCCGCCTCGACCTATGACTTCCCCGACGAGTGCCTTGTCTTTGGATCGAGCGCCGGCTTCCCGCGCTCCGTCGAAATACTGCACACCAGCGGCGGAACCCTTCTCTCCACCGACGAGCTCGGCCCACCGCTCCTTTCCTTCCGCTTCCACTTGCCCCTCTCGATTCTCTCTCCGCTCCTCCTTCTCACTCCCTCTCTCTAATTTCCTTTTCTCTCCCCTTTCTTAATTTTATAGCAGCTGTTCTGCCAGCTCATGTTAAGTTTTTTTAATTTTTTTTGTTTTCTTTTTATTTCCTTCTTTCCTTTTTGATTATTTTGCTGTTTAGTGTATTTGTTTGTTTTGGAAAAATATTTACATTGTATTTATTTATTTTTCTTATTGATACTGGTGTTAATTGTAGCTTTTTATGTATGACTATTATTATTACTACTATACATTATTAGCATCTTTTCAATAGTGGTACGTATACATGAATTACATATTATTTTAGAAAATATTAAAAAATTTATTATTTCTATTATTGTATCTTACCATTAAAATGAGCATACTATTATGAATATAATTGTTTTCACTATTTGGTTTACCATATCAATTTATATTTAAAAACCATAACATTTGCATATCTAGCTTAGAGTAGCCTTAAAAGATATTACTATATATTATGCACTTCTAAAAATATTTTATGTACAATAAGTTTAGTGTCTGTTCAACTACTTAATTTGACTAAATTTTATAGATTTCTACCTAAAATGTTACTTTTATAAACTTAGAGTTTTATTCCTAAAAACGATTTTCTTTTCAAGACTTTATCGATAAACTATTTTAACTAACAAAAAAAATATATATATGTATATATATTTTTATGTATTATATAAAATATTTTCTACTGAATAAATTATAGTTTTTGACATAAATCGATTTTTATTACTTATAAATATTTTGAATAGTAAAATATAATTTTTAAGGATTTTAAATAATTTTCTAAAATCACATATATATTATTTATCTAATTTTCTTTGATTTTCTCATGTCCATAACTAATCACATTATTCCTATTCCCTCGCCAAATATGGACTACCTTGTGCCAACCCTAAATAATTTGACCCTTCTGGACCAGATGGAACTGTCTGTGCCACCATCAGAGGTCACCTTGTGTAATTTACTCGAAGTCGCAGTTCGTGCCACAATGATCAATGCAGTACACCAGGCATCCTACCAGGCAAGATACCTTGCCACCTAACTCTGTGATTTACATATTCTTATTTTCAATTGTTATTTTCAGCATTTCTTATTTGTTAATATAAAACTGTGCGTCCAAGTCACACTTGGGTGCAAGCGACTCTATCGGTCTTTTTCTTGCTTTTGTTTATCTCTCTTGCATCGACTTAGCCTAGTGACCACCCATTGTTGAAGAGATATTAGTATATCTCATACGGCCTTGACACTTACTTTACCACATATTGTGAGTCACATATAGGACACATACTCGCGTAGTCGGTCGGCCACCGATACGTATGAGGCGTTCGACGGTTAGGAGTAACTGCCAATAGAATTGTATGCTAGTGGACTTGCCAGTTACTATAGGCTCATATGAGTCATAGATGTGACTCCACTAGATATGGGGTAGGAAGAACAGATCCTTGATGTATGGGCTACATATTAATTGCTATTGTACCTGAAGCTCCGCTGGAGACGCAGGTTCACCCCATTGTACTAATTTCCTCTGACGTTCATAGAATATTATGGACGTTTTCTTACTGATTCCCTCTGACGTTCGTCGAACGTTATGGACGGATTGTACTGATTCCCGATAAGAGGGACGATGCCACTGCTATATAGCCCGAGTGCCCATATGTGAAGGATCGTTCTTTTTTGCATATTCACTATAGTACGGTTAGGCACCCTATTGCATGCATGCCTTATTTTCTATTATATATCACAGTTTATATGGCATGATATTATGTATCTTGTTACGTCCCTCCGAGGACCTGGTTATCTCTCCAGGTGTATGTTCATGTCTTCCGCAGGTATTCTAACCGAGGTCGTGATCTTCTTCATTTATTCGAAGATGACGTGTCTTGGATCAATCCTGCTACCTTCGTCATTTCTTTTGTATATCATGTACCTCTCCCTTTTATTTTGTTGGTAGTGGATGTGTCTCCACCCAACATATTGTATCAAGACAATTCATTATCATTATATGATATCTTTTATTCATTTATTTTGTGTGGATGAGATTAGTCATGGTTCTACTTTATTCTACAGCTTACGTATATTTATTATACGGCTGGCATGTCTACGTTTTTTGTCCTATGTATTTTGGGACTGGGGCGTTACATGTTTTTGTGGTGGCCCAGGTCGGTCGAGATAAATTGTTTGGTTACTTTACCGTACCAAGCAAGCCTGCGTAATAGGATTAGAGTTTAGGATCTCATCCACATACTTGACCTCCTTCCTCGATTTCGATTTTGAAACTCTCGCTTGACTCCATGATTAGCATCTTACTTGATCCCCTCTACCATAAATTATCATCTTCCCTTCGTGCTTGCTAGATGTAACACCCAATTTTTCAGATGAGGATAATTTTGAAATTTTGTAATTATAATTATTAATTATTGATATTTAATTCACATTATGATTTTTAGTGATTTTTAATAATTTTTAAACTATTTTAAAACTGGTTTAAGTCATGACTTATGATTTTAATGTGCTGCTAGTGAAACCTGAGAGACTGCATGACCTAGAGCCTAACCATGTCATTATGATGACTTAATTATTATTTTTAGCCTAGGGATAATTTGGTCATTTTGACTTATTTGAATTATTTGGCGATTTATTGAATTGGTAAATTCTAGTTGACTTTGACTTGTTGAGACCTAGTGGACTAGCCTAGAAGCTAACCCTAGCCATGGTGACCCTAGTCTAACTCGAGTTAACCTATATTAGTCATTAGAGAATAGTTTTAGAATGAGGGGATGTGGTTTAGTGAATTTAAGTCATGGTTTGAGGTTTCATGAAATGACTTATGGCTTAACTATTTAATTGATCATGACTTAAGCCCATGGGCCATTTAGTGAACCCTAACCCTAATTATTAAACCTATGAACAGCCACATAGGGATCCCCACCCTATTTAAACACTTATTCATTAGGGCTTGCCTCTTTTTATTATTCCAACACTTGGAGAAAAGAGAGGTATTCTTCCCCCTTCCAAAAATTTCCATTTATTCATTTGATCTTCTTTTTCATCCTAGTCTTTTGCATTAGGTTCTAATTTTTGTATATTTAATATTTCTGGAGGTTAATCTCAGTTTTGGGCTCAATTGGAGCATTTGGCCATCAAGAGGAACACCCCCCATTGGAAGCTTTTCTTGCAAATTGCACCTATAGGTAAAACTCCTCAAATTAATTTAAATTTTAGTTTTCTTTGCATATAGGGCTAGATCTAGGAGTCCCCTAAGTGTCCCTGAAATTTGGGCGAATTTTGTGTCCGTTTGGTGTCCGTATCGGACACGTGTCGTATGGTATGTTAGGTGTTCGACGAAATGCCTCAATGGATTGAATGTTATTATTTTTCAAAACAAATTATATATTTGGATAGCTCTTGATATGTACATTAATTATGTTGAAGACTGAGTTGGTTTTTATGCACTTGTCGTATCCAAATCGGATACGCACCGCATGCACGACACTGCACACAGGCCCGTACGGCTGTCTTGCTGTTCGAGCGCCTTTGCGGACACGACACGACACAAGACACCATGAAAATTGGTGTGTGGGTGTGGGCACTAACTGACAGTACCCCCACAAAATTTTGTGGGTCCTCGTTGTCTGTGTAGGAAGAAAACAAGACTGCACTGTCTCGTGCCTGCTCGTACACACTGTGTGCGTCCCCTGCATTTCGGGGCTGACACAGGACACGACACTCCACTAAGACACATGGAATTTGGTGAGGTGATGGGTCCCATGTCTGACTCGACACTCACCAAGTTTCGTGGCACTTGGTTGCGAGTCGAGGAAGTTCTCGCGCTCGTATCGAAATTTCTGACACACACATACACGAAATTCAAGCCACTGATACGGCTTCGAATCTCGGACACGACACAACTTGGACACGACTCAGGCACCCTAGGACCTAGCCCTATGACTCCTCTATCCCTGTGCACGTGCCCATGGTGTCTCGCACACTATGTCGAGTCCATTTCGACTCAACACACGTGGACGAGACTGTGCCTATGCACAGTTCAGTCACACACTGACACTTGGGTTAGACACTGTTTGGACACTTCGTGTCCACTCATGTGGACACGAAATGACACCCTAGACACGTATGCATGGTAGCTCACATCTGTACCTAAAATTTTGCTGATTTGATTGGGGTGTTGATTCGGTTTGGGTTGAATTTGGTCGAGCTTCCATTCTCTGATACAGTTTTATTACTTTTATGATTTCTAAGTTAACTTATTAGATTTTTCTGTTTTGTAATGTTTAAATACCATTATTAGGTCACTCACACTTGTATTAGATTACTGTAGGTTGATTTATGTTTGGTGTTTGAAAGTGGGATGTTCGAAATGGGATTTTGAATGGGTTAGGGGGGTGCCTGTGTATTTCTGATACCATGTATTTATTCAAAATCCTGAATGTGATTCCTTTTTAATCTGGTTTCAAATGCTGTTTTAAACCACTAATTTGTTTCCTAAATGCATAATAGGACTTGTTAGGTTGGTTTTACACATTAGTCGAGGCTTTGCACTATAGAATAGGATTTCGAGTATGGGTTGGGGGTGTCCAATGTGACTGGACTAAACACACAGTCCAGGAATACTCCTGTTCTGATTTCAAATTCCTTTTCAACTGAGAATGTATGATTCAATTACATGCTTATTCAATCACATGTTTGTTAGTACTTAAATGTAAATTTATATTGAGTTAGAGCATTGATTAATGGGTTTTGTTTTAAAATGGTGTTGAGTGAACTGTAATGCATTCACACACACCCTACACCCTTTGTTTCAGATTTTTCATAGACTCACACCCACTTCCACACATTGTTTTAACTTTCTAGACTAACACACACAAACTGAAAATCAATGAAACATGTGAACACTGTTTTCCAATATCCCACACTGTTATGACTGTCACATATTCATTGCTGTTTTTCTGGAAATTCACACACATTCTAACTGTCATTTAAATTCCTGAGTACACACACACCCCTTGCACCTAAACTGAGAACTGGGGGATCACTATTTTGGAATAGTTGAACTGGTTTCCTTTCCTTTTTGCCATTTTATTAGTTTCCCTAAACTGTCATTTACACACAAACTTGTTTCATGCCACTTTTCTGTTAACTATACCACACACACATCCTATATCTACCTATGATGTACACACAACCTTCCCTTCATCCTTGACTTAGTACACCCCTACACACACATGGGTATGCCACCATGTTAACTTGTCAAAAACTGTTTTGAGTATACACACACTCAATGTTCATTTCACACACACACAATTGTTCATGTCACTTGTCCACTCCTATACACACACATTGATATATACACCTAGCCTACACATATTGCACTGTATCATGCTCATACACACCTACACATCCCTTTCTAACACATTCAACCTGCCATGACACATGCCATTACCCCTCTCTCTCTATTCACTCTATGTATGTATATATATCTATATACTTGATAATAATGTGGTGAATGTGTGTGAAATTATATTAATGTAATATATATACAATCTGTGTGATATAGCCTATATGGCCTATAGCCTATATGCATGGCACTTTGCACTTGGGTGTATCCCTATGTGATTAGCCTAGGCATATAGCCTATGGCTCATAAACCTGTGTTTCTGGCTTGAATACCAGTGTAGGAGTGTGGTTGGCTTGTACAGCCTAGAAATTGAGTGTGCTTGCTAGAATAGGCTGGGTAGGCCTAGTGAGACTTGACTAGACTAGTATTGGCCTAGTTTGACTATTGTAGTTGACTTGGGTCGACCCAGAGTTGACCAAGTTGACTTGGACCTAGTTTGACCTAGACAGTTGACCAGGGTTGACTTAGAGTTGACTTTGACCTAGATTGGCCTAGAAATCATCTAGATTGCATCATAACCATCATTTGCCTTGTTTTAAACATATTATAACATGTACTGTTCTATTTAGAACTTTGTGACTCCGGTGCAGACATCTGACTTTACCCTACTCTTTTCAGAGTATCAGGCGAGTACATTGTCTGATAGATCACTCATTTATTTGCCAGTTACTGTACTTCAGTTCTATTTAGTTTTATGTGATTCTCTGATACCACACGTATGGATATTTTTGGATTCATGTATGCGACACACTCACCATATTATCTGGCCTCTATTACTGGAATCACTGGAATCATTCTGGAATCATCATATTTTAGCTGGACTTATCTCGATTCTCGTGTCGAATTCTAGATTCATTTGTATTGCGGGGCAAGAAAATATTGAGTAAGACATGTAGACATACCCCAAATCTGGAATCTCTAACTGGAATCTACTGGAAGCATAGCCATCTCTCGCCTGATCAGTGAGAGGTGTGCCTGATTACCCACAGCCGTTTACATGTCGATCTCGAAATTTTAAAACACACTATTAGAATAGATGGACTCACCTGGATTCTTGATCACTACCTAGAATCATCTGGTACTGGATTCATTTTGTATTAGATTCATCTCGTACTGGATTATAGCAGTTTACACTTGTTTTACATTTACTGCCTGGACTTATCATGTTACTTTAGTTCAGCTAGATTTATTTACAGTCGTCATTGCCATCATTCTTCTCTTGTTTAGTTACTTTACTTTTCTTGTATCTTACTATTTCTCTATACCATCACCTGTATATAAACTTCCATATTCATCAATAAAGCTGTCTATAACTGCTTTATAGTTCTCTGTCTTTTACTTGGGTTTTCTTGAGGAGTTGTACTCGTTCCCATCCTGACTGGACCTGTTGAAAATTTTACAGATGACTGCCCTGAGGACACATGCCCTACATATTACAGTGGAGATGGTTTAGCTACCTTTGGCCCCGACACTCAGGAGTGATCGGAAGTTTAGCTAGTCTGTCTTGTTTGAGTTTCATGTTTAGAACTGGAGTTGTATATAGAGATTTGAGACTTGAGATGTATTTGAGATTTTGAGTTTGTTGTTATATTATCAGTAGTTTTGTTGTCTTCAATTTCTTAGTTTTACTTCTGTGATATCCTATCGTTCTTAGACTGTGATTGAGATTCTTATACCTATACTTGTCCTCCGTTCGGAGTTGAGATTTGACAAGTACATTATATAATTGCGTGAGTTGTTGATTAGATAGTAACCTAGGACAGCGTTCTACCGCCGACACTGTGGCGTCGGCTAGGCGTTGTTACGTGCTCGTACCCTCACAGTGGGTGCAGGTCGTGACATATTTTTAGTGGTGGCCCATGCAGGTCGAGAGTCGCATTAGTGCGATATCATGATAGTACGGCGACTTAGTTGTACTGTCGCGAGCCTGCGATAGGATTAAGAGATAGGCTTTAACGGAGAGGCGCTCAATCACAGTTAGGAAAAATTCTTCTTCAATTCATGCCATCTACATATCTTACTGATTGTCTTCCTTGAAATAAACTGTCCTCCTTTGATTTATCGATTCCTGCTCAGTATTGACTCCCTTTTCGATCTGTCTTCAGGATGGTGGAGACACGATCACATCGCTCTGGTACAGTAGCCGCTGCAGAGGGGTCTGCCACCTCTCAGCTTCAGCAGCCAGCCCCTGTTACCACAGCCCCAGTCATGCCAGCTGAGGTGGGTGTTTCAGCAGCTTTCGGAGATCCATCAGCAGGGGTGGGTATTCCATCAGTTGGGAGGCAGAGTCCGGTGCTTCCTGAGATCCTTCTACCGCAGCAGCCTCTACCTGCGGGGATAGTAGAAGCTGCTCATCTATTCTCTTTCGTGGAGAGGATTCTGGCGTCTCACCACCAGCAGCAGCAGCAGCAGACTGCCGATTATCGTCAGGGGATTGATGAGGCCCACCAGCTGGTTCGTACTACAGTAGAGATGGTGACTACTCAGGGGGAGCAGCAGTAGCCTCGTCGGAAGGAGAAGGATATACAGGACTTCCAGAAGATGCACCCCAGAGAGTTCCTGGGCACAGAGGGCATCCATTATGCAGACGACTGGATAGAGCATATCGAGGAGATATTCAGGCTGGCAGAGATACCAGATCGACTCCATATCGAGGCGGCAGGCAGTCAGATACAGGACTTAGCCCGTGCGTGGTACCAGACAGATCCCAGATTGGGATTTGAGGGCCAAACTTGGGCCCAGTTCAAGGAGCAGTTCTTTCCTGATGTGGCCTTGGGAGGCATAGAGGCACAGTTTGAGGGTCTGGTTCAGGGAACCCAGACGGTAGCTGAGTACGCTGGGGAGTTTTGTCGATTGGCCCGGTTCATAGATGACTTGACTGAGAAGACGAAGGCGAGGAAGTTCCGCCGAGGCTTGATTCGAGAGGTTCGGTCGCTGACTAAGAGCGACCGGAATGCTACCGTTGCGGAGATATTTTCTGGGGCTATGGCAGCGGGGGACGACCTAGGGTTGAAGTTGAAGAAGGGTCGTGACTTCCAGAGTGGTAGCAGCAGCGGAGGCCAGGTCAAGAGGCCTCATGTTCAGATTCAGCAGACCCGGGCACCAGTGATGGTTCAGCAGGAGCAGCATCAGCATCGGGGTCAGGACCCGAAGACGATCAGTTGTTCCTACTGCAGGAAGTTGGGACACACCAGGGAGCAGTGTAGGAAGAGGCTAAGGGTTTGCTATTCCTGTGGGTCTGAAGCCCACCAGAAGATAGACTGTCCCTTTGTACCTCCTTTAGAGGGAGCTAGGCCACCTGTAGCTCAGCACCAGAGGGGTGGAGCTTTTGCGATGGCGGTCGAGGAGACCGACGCTGCAGGTGATGGGTTAGCAGGTTTGTCCTTCTCATTCTTCTTCCCACTTTCCTGTGTGATTCTATTAGTACCTGCCAGGATATTATTTTGATTTCTAGATAGTATAGCGACCTCATTCGAGACTGTAAAATCACGACAAGTAGGATTGTGTTGCTTCGACCTTGATTTGCTGGGGGTTTGACCTAGTAGGGATGCGATCATTTTAATTTCGAGGACAAAATTTTTCTAAGGTGGGTAGGATTGTAACACCCAGTTTTTCAGATGAGGGTAAATTTGAAATTTTGTAATTATAATTATTAATTATTGATATTTAATTCACATTATGATTTTTAGTGATTTT
The DNA here is from genome assembly GCA_029216955.1 of Iris pallida. Lineage (NCBI taxonomy): Eukaryota > Viridiplantae > Streptophyta > Magnoliopsida > Asparagales > Iridaceae > Iris > Iris pallida. Next base: position 6,064,890 of record JANAVB010021000.1, read on the forward strand.
TAATAATTTTTAAACTATTTTAAAACTGGTTTAAGTCATGACTTGTGATTTTAATGTGCTGCTAGTGAAACCTGAGAGACTGCATGACCTAGAGCCTAACTATGTCATTATGATGACTTAATTATTATTTTTAGCCTAGGGGTAATTTGGTTATTTTGACTTATTTGAATTATTTGGCGATTTGTTGAATTGGTGAATTCTAGTTGACTTTGACTTGTTGAGACCTAGTGGACTAGCCTAGAAGCTAACCCTAGCCATGGTGACCCTAGTCTAACTCGAGTTAACATATTTTAGTCATTAGAGAATAGTTTTAGAATGAGGGGATGTGGTTTAGTGAATTTAAGTCATGGTTTGAGGTTTCATGAAATGACTTATGGCTTAACTATTTAATTGATCATGACTTAAGCCCATGGGCCATTTAGTAAACCCTAACCCTAATTATTGAACCTATGAACAGCCACATAGGGATTCCCACCCTATTTAAACACTTATTCATTAGGGCTTGCCTCTTTTTATCATTTCAACACTTGGAGAAAAGAGAGGTATTCTTCCCCCTTCCAAAAATTCTCATTTATTTAGTTGATCTCCTTTTTCATCCTAGTCTTTTGCATTAGGTTCTAATTTTTGTATATTTAATATTTCTGGAGGTTAATCTCAGTTTTGGTCTCAATTGGAGCATTTGGCCATCAAGAGGAACACCCCCCATTGGAAGCTTTTCTTGCAAATTGCACCTATAGGTAAAACTCCTCAAATTGATTCAAATTTTACTTTTCTTTGCATATAGGGCTAGATCTAGGAGACCCCTAGGTGTCCCTAAAATTTGGGTGAATTTCGTGTCCGTTTGGTGTCCGTAGCGGACACGTGTCGTATGGTATGTTAGGTGTTCGACGAAATGCCCCAATGGATTGAATGTTAATGTTTTTCAAAAAAAATATATATTTGGATAGCTCTTGATGTGTACATTAATTATGTTGAGGACTGAGTTGGTTTTTGTGCACTTTTTGTATCCAAATCGGACACGTATCGCACGTACGACACTGCGCACAGGCCCGTGCGGCTGTCCTGCTGTTCGAGCGCCTTTGCGGACACGACACGACACGACACAAGACACCATAAAAATTGGTGTGTAGGTGCGGGCACTGACTGACAGGACCCCCACACAATTTCGTGGGTCCTCGTTGTCTGTGCACGAAGAAAACGAGACTATACTGTCTCGTTCCTGCTCGTGCATACTATGCATGTCCCCTGCATTTCGGGGCTGACACAGGACACGACACTCCACTAGGACACATGAAATTTGGTGAGATGATGGGTCCCATGTCTGACTCAACACTCACCAAGTTTCGTGGCACTTGGTTGCGAGTCGAGGAAGTTCTCGCGCTCGCATCGAAATTTCTGACACACACATACACGAAATTCAAGCCACTGATACGACTTCGAATCTCGGACACGACACAACTTGGACACGACTCAGGCACCCTAGGACCTAGCCCTATGACTCCTCTATCCCTGTGCATGTGCCCATGGTGTTTCGCATACTGTGTCGAGTCTATTTCGACTCAACACACGTGCACGAGACTGTGCCTATGCACAGTTCAATCACACACTGACACTTGGGTTAGTCACTGTTTGGACACTTCATGTCCACTCATGTGGACACGAAATGACACCCTAAACACATATGCATGGTAGCTCACATCTGTACCTAAGATTTTGCTGATTTGATTGGGGTGTTGATTCGGTTTGGGTTGAATTTGGTCGAGCTTCCATTCTTTGATACAGTTTCATTACTTTTTTGATTTCTAAGTTAACTTATTAGATTTTTCTGTTTTGTAATGTTTAAATACCATTATTAGGTCATCACACTTGTATTAGATTACTGTAGGTTGATTTATGTTTGATGTTTGAAAGAGGGATGTTCGAAATGGGATTTTGAATGGGTTAGGTGGGGCTGCCTGTGTATTTCTGATACCATGTATTTATTCAAAATCCTGAATGTGATTCCTTTTTTATCTGGTTTTAAATGCTATTTTAAACCACTAATTTGGTTCCTACATGTGTAATAGGACTTGCTAGGTTGGTTTTACACATTAGTCGAGGCTTTGTACTATAGAATAGGATTTCGAGTATGGGTTGGGGGTGTCCAATGTGACTGGACTAAACACACAGTCCAGGAATACTCCTGTTCTGATTTTAAATTCCTTTTCAACTGAGAATGTATGATTCAATTACATGCTTATTCAATCACATGTTTGTTAGTACTTAAATGTAAATTTATATTGAGTTAGAGCATTGATTAATGGGTTTTGTTTTGAAATGGTGTTGAGTGAACTGTAATGTATTCACACACACCCTACACCCTTTGTTTCAGATTTTTCATAGACTCACACCCACTGCCACACATTGTTTTAACTTTCTAGACTAACACACACAAACTGAAAATCAATGAAACAAGTGAACACTGTTTTCCAATATCCCACACTGTTATGACTGTCACATATTCATTGCTATTTTTCTGGAAATTCACACACATTCTAACTGTCATTTAAATTCCTGAGTACACACACACCCCTTGCACCTAAATTGAGAACTGGGGGATCACTGTTTTGGAATAGTTGAACTGGTTTCCCTTCCTTTTTGCCATTTATTAGTTTCCCTAAACTGTCATTTACACACAAACTTGTTTCATGCCACTTTCCTGTTAACTATACCACACACACATCCTATATCTACTTATGATGTACACACAACCTCCCCTTCATCTTGACTTAGTACACCCCCACACACACATGGGCATGCCACCATGCTAACTTGTCACAAACTGTTTTGAGTATACACACACTCAATGTTCATTTCACACACACACAATTGTTCATGTCACTTGTCCACTCCTATACACACACACATTGATATATACACCTAGCCTACATACATTGTACTGTATCATGCTCATACACACCCACACATCCCTCTCTAACACATTCAACCTGCCATGACACATGCCATTACCCCTCTCTCTCTATTTACTCTATGTATGGAAAAAAAATATATATATCTATATACTTGGTAATAATGTGGTGAATGTGTGTGAAATTATATTAATGTAATGTATATACAATCTGTGTGATATAGCCTATATGGCCTATAGCCTATATGCATGGCACTTTGCACTTGGGTGTATCCCTATGTGATTAGCCTAGGCATATAGCCTATGGCTCATAACCCTGTGTTTCTGGCTTGAATGCCAGTGTAGGAGTGTGGTTGGCTTGTATAGCCTAGAAATTGAGTGTGCTTGCTAGAATAGGCTGGGTAGGTCTAGTGAGACTTGACTAGACTAGTATTGGCCTAGTTTGACTATTGTAGTTGACTTGGGTCGACCCAGAGTTGACCAAGTTGACTTGGACCTAGTTTGACCTAGACAGTTGACCAGGGTTAACTTAGAGTTGACTTTGACCTAGATTGGCCTAGAAATCATGTAGATTGCATCATTACCATCATTTGCCTTGTTTTAAACATATTATAACATGTACTGTTCTATTTAGGACATTGTGACTCCGGTGCAGACATCTGACTTTACCCTACTCTTTTCAGAGTATCAGGCGAGTACATTCTCTGATAGTTCTCTCATTTATTTGCCAGTTACTGTATTTCACTTCTATTTAGTTTTATGTGATTCTCTGATACCATACGTATGGATATTTTTAGATTCATGTATGCGACACACTCACCATATTATCTGGCCTCTATTACTATAATTACTAGAATCATTCCGAAATCTATTTCTGGAATCATCATATTTTGGCTGGACTCATCTCGATTCTCGTGTTGAATTATGGATTCATTTGTATTGTGGGGCGGGGAAATATTGAGTAAGACATGTAGACATACCCCAAATCTGGAATCTCCAACTGGAATCTACTGGAAGCATAGCCATCTCTCGCCTGATCAGTGAGAGGTGTGCCTGATTACCCACAGCCGTTTACATGTCGATCTCGGTATTTTAAAACACACTATTAGAATAGCTGGACTCACCTGGATTCTTGATCACTACCAAGAATCATCTGGTACTGGATTCATCTTGTATTAGATTCATCTCGTACTGGATTATAGCAGTTTACACTTGTTTTACATTTACTGCCTGGACTTATCATGTTACTTTAGTTCAGCTAGATTTATTTACTGTCGTCATTGCCATCATTCTTCTCTTGTTTAGTTACTTTACTTTCCTTGTATCTTACTGTTTCTCTATACCATCACCTGTATATAAACTGCCATGTTCATCAATAAAGCTGTCTATAACTGCTTTATAGTTTTCTGTCTTTTACTTGGATTTTCTTGAGGAGTTGTACTCGTTCCTGTTCTGACTGGACCTGTTGAAAATTTTACAGATGACTGCCCTGAGGACACATGCCCTACATATTACAGTGGAGATGGTTTAGCTAGCTTTGGCCCCGACACTCAGGAGTGATCAGGAGTTTAGCTAGTCTGTCTTATTTTAGTTTCATGTTTAGAACTGGAGTTGTATATAGAGATTTGAGACTTGAGATGTATTTGAGATTTTGAGTTTGTTGTTATATTATCAGTAGTTTTGTTGTCTTCAATTTCTTAGTTTTACTTCTATGGTATCTTATCGTTCTTAGACTGTGATTAAGATTCTTATACCTATACTTGTCCTCCGTTCGGAGTTGAGATTTGACAAGTACATTATATAATTGCGTGAGTTGTTGATTAGATAGTAACCTAGGACAGCTTTCTACCGCTGACACTACGGCGTAGGCTGGGCGTTGTTACGTGCTCGTACCCTCACAGTGGGTGCGGGTCGTGACACTTGAGGTTAGACAGGTGATCCCTACTAGATAGACATGTTCCAATTGTCCCAAAATACCATAAGTTTAACTCTTGTAAGTTGGGTAGAATGTCTTATGACCTATCAATCCCTTTGTCCTTGTGACCTATATTAGTACGTTCATTTAGGTTCTAGAATTTAGAGGATCCTAACCCATCTAGCCAACCTAGGACTTGGACAAGAAGACTATAGGATGACTGTATAGAGACCAACACAAGATATGACTTAGAATCGTAAGGAGTTTAAACTAATTCTACTTTATTTCAATCTTAATCTCACGTGCCTATATTTTTTTACTATCTAGACTAATGATGCTAATGTAGCCTAGTTTTTGCAATTCTTTATCGAGCTTGATCAAGGCATATGCTATTGAGCGGTCGCTCATTAACATATTGTCTAATCAGAACCGGTGCATGATGGTCTGATCAACCGAGTGCACTTTGGTTCGCTTTTGTCTATTATTCTACGTGGATGGGGACTTAATTAAAACTTGGCCTCTAGAATGCCATCCACGACTGTCTTGACAATTCCTTTGAAATTATTCGGTCATCTTTGAACCACGTATTCGTATTCGATATCGTCTTTGAACTCCTTATTGCTTTCGCCTTCACCTATTTTAGAAGGACGAAGGCATTGTACTAGAACTTCATCTAGCCTTCCTATCGATTATGACCATTATCACTCGATGTTGCTATATCTTCATCCTAAACTACTCGTCCTTTTCTCGGCCCTATCATGACCATCTAATCGCTTAATTTAGGAGTGAATCTAATTCGTTCTCTTAATCGTGCCCTCAACCTACTCTCAAGGAACCATGTCTTTAAGTTCTTAAATTTATATCCCTTGATACCGTACTATTCTTTATTGCATGTTATCTTGATTAAACTTTAACCCTAATCATTTTCCTTCTGGCGTCAGTTAGCCATATCCATGATTTATTTTCGCCATTATTGAAATCGTGATTTCCTAATGCATGTTTTGTTGAACGTTGTGAATGATTGTTCGTCACCAATACCTCCCTGTGCCTTATCACCCCTACAAATTCTTAATTTCGAGGACAAAATTCTTTTAAGTTGGGTAGGATGTAAAACTCCTAAATTTCTACTATATTTAAAAAAAATTGGTACTGATTATTATTTTGTATTTGTACGTCGCGTAGTTGCATTGTACGTCGCGCGCAAAATTTTATTTTTCGTAATTGCTCGACGAGTGCGAATATGTAAGCGTACATAATTTTTTTGAAAAATATTTTTTCTATTTTTATAGTTTCAAAATAATATATATAAAAATTATCCTTGCTATCGTACCAAAATTTTCTAAGTTTGCTGTTTTAATTATAAAAGCCTTTCGTTTATAACAGTTATTAATAATAAATAATATTCTTCATGCATACATATATATTTCATAAATATTTTATTCGTCTATTTTTAAATAATAATATAATTTTCGAAATTATTATTATAAGTATTTTTAGAAAATATATTTTGAATTTTTTGTGACAATTTAAATCTTTGATTAGATTTTATGGATTTGATTTAAATAGTTTAAATTTAAAGATAGAATTTATATTTAATTTGAGTTTAGATTATCTAGATTTAAATTGGATTTGGATTTGATTGGTTTTAAATTTATTTAAATTAATAGCGAAATTATCTATTTTGGTTTAAATAAATCCTAACCTTATCTACCGAATGCTCCTCAACCCTATATAAAGGGGAGCTCTGTCCTGTTCATCACAGTTCAACAATCCAAATTTTTCCACAAACAAAACCTGTGCATCGTGTCCGTGCCCTTTCCATCCACTATATTTTTTCTTTCTTCGTTACAGATACAATATTTCCATCTCGTGTCCGACAATTTCGAACATCCTTCCTCGTCGTGTCAGACACACCCGACAGGACACCACACTAACTTGCAAATACAGATCCAGAATCCTAAGACCTACGACCTCTCCTCTCGACCACCTCGGATCTCCACAGAACCCCACCATCGTTCAACCGTAGCTACCAAACATCACCCCGGCCACCCGCGTTGGTTCAATATCATCCCGTCGAGCCCAGTAACCCAAATCTATGGCCATCTCCCGCTGCCACGAATTCGCCATCACCTTCGCCACCCAGGGACAACAGCCTCTAGCTTCCAGCCTCGCCACCAAGGCCGACCAACCAACACCACCTACGCCACCACCGCCAGTCATCACCACCACCGTCACTGCCATCGGCCACTCCTGCCGACCTTCCTATCCCGTGCACCACCCGACCAACACCACTCAAATTACCACCACCACCACGGCCATCGCCGGCCCCGCCACCACCAAAGACCACCAAAATCCTCCAAGAAAACACAAATAAAAATCACCGCCACCATCTACTTACCTCCACCTCCTCGCTGAATCCGTGTGGCCGCCGCCTCCTCCGTGCGCGCACGCGTCCTCCGGCCATCCCGACCTGATCTCGCCGTGAGCCCCGCTCTACCATACGAATCCGGCGCTCCAGCCTCTTCCGTGGACGCGCGGGCACCTCCGCGAGGCCGCCGTGCCGGCGAACCATCTCCGTCGCGCTAGACAGAGCCGACTGCCCTAGCCGCGCGCTCACGCCTCCCTCTGCATCGCTCTCCTTCTGAACCCCCAACTCTCATAACCACATACTTCCTCTCTTCCTTCGCTCTGGATCCGCCGCCCGTGGAGTCTGCCTCCCTTCCTCACCTCGCCATAGCACCGCCGCCTCGACCTATGACTTCCCCGACGAGTGCCGTGTCTTTCGATCGAGCACCGGCTTCCCGCGCTCCGTCCAAACGCCGCGCGCCAGCGGCGAAACCCATTTCGCCACCGACGAGCTCGGCCCACCGGTCCTTCCCTTCTGCTTTCTTTCGCCCCTCTCGATTCTCTCTCCGCTCCTACTTCTCACTCCCTCTCTCTAATTTCCTTCTCTCTCCCCTTTCTTAATTTTGTAGCAACTGTTCTGTCAGCTCATGTTAAGTTTTTTTTAATTTTTTTAATTTTCTTTTTATTTCCTTCTTCCCTTTTTTATTTTTTGTTGTTTAGTGTATTTGTTTGTTTTGGAATAATTTTTACATTGTAATTATTTATTTTTCATATTGACACTAGTGTTAACTGTAGCTTTTTATGTATGACTATTATTATTATTACTATACATTATTAGCATCTTTTCAACAGTGATACGTATATATGAATCACATATTATTTTAGAAAATATTAAAAAAATTATTATTTGTATTATAGTATCTTATGTAAACCCTCGCCCCAAAAATTTGAGTAATTATTATTAGTATTCATTATTGACCCAATATAATAGATTGGGCTTTTATTGTAGATAATTTTAAACTATTGTGTTTTATATATAAAGAATTAATTATAGAGGATATGTATATATGAATTATTGATTTAGTATTAGAAGAGGGGTTATGCAAATGTGATTTGTTAAGAGGGCTTAAATAGAATTGTGTAATTCAAATTAAACGGCTCCTGGCCGACCCTGCTGATTCCCTGCATTCGAAGGAAATCTGAATCCAAAAGGATCGACCATCCAAACTTCTTGCTAAACCCTACCAAGATTTCAAATCCTATTTTCCTCTTATCATCTACACTAGTATATAGAAGGAGCGGCCGACCCCTTTCTCCCCACGAACCCTAATCCCCTTCTTCCTGTTCGTGAAGTCTACTAGCAAGAGGACCCAAGCCCACCACCACGACGCCAGCATCCTCTTCCTGTAGTCGATCTCGTGCCAACTCTCGGCGGTTCCTCGACCTCCGACCACACGCAGTGGCCGTGTTCCCGACTATCAACCAAGAACTTCTCCGGCGACTCTCGATTGCCTCGTCAGGTGACGACGAGGCACGGTGACGTGCAGTTCTCTCGAAGGCCCGGCGAACTCACGGTTGATCGACGACGAGCAGTGTCAGGTCATCGTGTCATCTTCTTCCTCGTTTCTATATGATTAATCAATCTGTTCTTTATCGATCTAGCAAATCTAAGTTCTTGCTCTGGGGACTGATCTGTAAATTTGTGTTATCGGATTTTGAGTAATGGCTTTGTTTGAATTCCTCATTGGAATTCCTGATCGAATTATCAGGGAATTGATAATTGCTGGAATTCTTATTATTGCATGCTAGGTGTTCGACAGTTTGTTTCTAACAGCCGATATAAATTGGACTCGAGAACGAGGGATGGGAATTCATTCAGGATACGAACACCTGCAATCTATTGGACTCAGGTATGTGTAACTAGATTCTGTACTTGTTGGAAGAGGTAATTTGGATTGCTCGGTTGTAAGCCAGTGCTACATTTTGATTGCTACTATGGGGTCGAACACGAATTTGGTGTATGGACACTTCACTCGTCTTTGATGTCGATTTTGTGTTAGTTTGAAGAGTTGCTGTTATGAGTAGTGCAAGATTTGAATAAATATGACCGTTAGGTATAGTGAGAGTACAACTTACCTAGAGACTGATATCTGTACAAGTGTCCCCATGTTTACCTGTAGGTTTTTGGTAAGGATCATGAGGTATCAGAGGATTTAAGAAAAACCTCAAAATCAGTAGAAACTTTCTATGAACTTATAGTAAGCTCATCAAGTATGGAATCTTTTGAAGTAAATTTGGAGTTATAATCTGTGTTTCTTAATTATCATTCCCAATGTTGGTGATATGTTGACCTTTGATCTACTCAACTGCTAAGGTAAAAGAAATTTATTTCGTTAATTGCTCTGGGAATACCATAGCATAGAGAATTATATGGTACTGCAGTAAGATGAATCCTGAGCATATAAGGAGATATGGAAGAGTCCTTTTTGATTGATATCTACAATTTTATATTTCTGAAACATAATATGGAAATGGATTATCTCAATAATTTGTGTGTTTTGTGGAAGAGGAATTTGACATGATCATCATTTTTTATATCAAGTGTAATGGCCCTAGCTTTGATTTTCTATTGCAAAATCATGATTTATTTCAGTGCATGACAAGCCAGATGAACGATCTATAAATATGGATCGTTTGAGAAGTTTAGGAATTTGAGGTGGTGTTGGAAGATCTAGGAAGTAGATTCCTGCAATTTTCTGAAGAAAGCTGCACATATTAGTACATTAAAACCTCGAAGCTCATATAAGATGAATCTGGATTTATCAAGGTTATATGAAGCCATATGGATGACAAATTTGCCTTTTGGTTTTCTGTTTAAGTAGTTTTTAATGTTGGGATTAAATGATTGTGATTGTCTGGTGGACTTGATGTGTTGTCATAGTTCCATTGACCTTCAGATTGCTTGTGAACTTAATTTACATTGCAACACATCCATATCCGATATGCCCCTGTGATACGTGGTTTATGAGGAAATGACAGTCTTTTAATTAAAAATGTTGTTTACATAGATGCAGGAGCTTTTAGAAATGGGGCAGCAGCTCCTATGCAGACCTAACCATTGGTATATAGAAAATTCATGTGGGTTGAGTTAAGAAGGCAGAAAACACATGTAACAAGTGTAGAGAGACCACATAAAATCTAAGAGTAGAGACCACCAGAGCCACTAAAGGCCACTTGGAAATATAAGGGGTAATTAACAATAATTCAAATAGCTTTATCTTGTTTAGTTCATGTGTTGATTTAGACTTATTACATATAACAGGTTACTTGGACTATAATTCAGTGCTCGATTCATACCCGCAGCTCAGGACCACAGGTCAGTATACCTTACCTTTCTATACAGCTTTATTGACATGTACTATCTTCTATTATTATCCAGTTTTTCTCATATTGTTGACATGTATCTTTCATATCCTGCTTGTATATTCGTATCATTGCTATATATACCGTGTTCACAGTTAGCTTTGTGTCTTATTGGATGTATTCATTTTGAGCCTTGATTGAGTCGTGTCGTGGGTCGAGAAGTCGTGAACTAAACTGCTTTTACTCCGTGTCTTGAAATCTTGAAGCTAACCTGCGAGTCCACATTAGGGGCGAGGGTTAGTAGTTATCCGTGTCTTAAGCTAACCTGCGAGTCCACACTAGGGACGAGGGTTAGTAGTATATGGTTCACACCTGTGAGTCCACACTAGGGGCGAGGGTTATGCTAACCTGCGAGTCCACACTAGGGACGAGGGTTAGTAGTATATGGTTCACATCTGCGAGTCCACACTAGGGGCGAGGGTGATGCTAGCCTGCGAGTCCATACTAGGGACGAGGGCTAGTAGTTGTTCAAATATGTGAATCCATACTAGGGACAAGGGTTTGAGTATTCGATTTGGTTATTCGTTGACATCGTGATATCGTGTTCTCTTGTCCTCATTCAGCAGTTCATTTATGTGTAGACAATGTACAGATTCGTGTTTATTCATTGTTCAATTTTACTTGTTTATTCTGTATTTTTCTCCATGCATAATAAACTGTTAGAAATGCTCATTTTTATGTATCTTGCTAGTCCTCTGAGGACCTGATGATCTCTTCAGGTTAGCCGAGTTGAGTCGGGAGCAGACGAGAGGGTTTGAGCCAACATCAGATCGCAGTGCTTGCAGTTGAGGTGGTCTAGATTAGCAGTTTTATCTAGTTAGTTACTTCATGTATTTCTCTATTTTTTCGTCTATTGGTAGTGGATTTGTGTCCACCGGACGTGACATTGATTCTTGATATTCAGTTATATTCATTATTGTTCAGTTTCATGTCTTTTTATTGATCTTGATTGTGACATGATTATTCTGTGGATGAGATGTAGTTTACTATAAGATTCTAGATTGCCATGACTTGTTTATAGACAGCGTACTACCATCGACACTGCGGCGTAGGCTGGGCTTGGACACGCTTCGTATCTGAAAAGCCGGTGCGGGTCGTGACAAGTTTTTTTGGTGGCCTATGCAGGTCCAATGTTAATCACTTCGGTTACGTCACTGTACCGTCGTGAGCCTGCAAATAGGATTAGACACTTAGGATCTCATCCACATGTCTTGACTCATTATTGGTCTGTAGTCCTTGATTTCATTGAATACTTGATTTGCATCCTGTTTGAAAATCTCCTCATGATTTCATTGAATCCTTGATTTGCATCTTGCTTGAAAATATCTTCAATGGCTCAAGTATTTTCTTCGTTTCAGTTAAGATGGACTCTCAAGACAAGAACAATGCTGCACTGAACACTCCACCGGCTACAGGAGGCTTTTTCACGTACATGACTCCACCGACACAAGGAGGGCGAGCCTTTGCCAAGGAGCAATGACGAAAATTTTCAGTAGATTATAGCAATGGCATAGATACTATGTTTTATTTTGACTTGCGAGTATTCGTAATAAATTGATAGCAGATTATTCATTCTAGTAATCACGGCCCATTAAATTTCGAGGACGAAATTATTTTAAGGTGGGAAGGATGTAAACCCCCGCCCCAAAAATTTGAGTAATTATTATTATTATTCATTATTGACCCAATATAATAAATTGGGTTTTTATTGTAGATAATTTTAAACTATTGTGTTTTATATCTAAAGAATTAGTTATAGAGGATATGTATATATGAATGATTGATTTAGTATTAGAAGAGGGGTTATGCAAATGTGATTTATTAAGAGGGCTTAAATAAAATTGTGTAATTCAAATTAAACAGCTCCTGGCCGACCCTGCTGATTTCTTGCATTCGAAGGCAATCTGAATCCAAAAGGATCGACCCTCCAAACTTCTTGCTAAACCCTACCAAGATTTCAAATCCTATTTTCCTCTTATCATCTACACTAGTATATAGAAGGAGAGGCCAACCCCTTTCTCCCCACGAACCCTAATCCCCTTCCTTCCTGTTCGTGAAGTCTACTAGCAAGAGGACCCATGCCCACCACCACGATGCCAGCATCCTCCTCCTGCAGTCGATCTCGTGCCAACTCTCGACGGTTCCTCGAGCTCCGACCACACGCAGTGGCCGTGTTCCCGACGATCAACCAAAAACTTCTCCGGCGACTCTCGATTGCATCGTCAGGTGACGACGAGGCACGGTGACGTGCAGTTCTCTCGAAGGCCCGGCGAACTCACGGTTGATCGACGATGAGCAGTGTCAGGTCAGCATGTCATCTTCTTCCTTGTTTCTATATGATTAATCAATTTGTTCTTTATCGATCTAGCAAATCTCAGTTCTTTCTCTGGGGACTGATCTGTAAATTTGTGTTATCGGATTTTGAGTAATGGCCTTCTTTGAATTCCTCATTGGAATTCCTGATCGAATTATCAGGGAATTGATAATTGCTGGAATTCTTATTATTGCATGCTAGGTGTTCGACAGTTTGTTTGTAACAGCCGATATAAATTGGACTCGAGGACGAGGGATGGGAATTCGTTCAGGATACGAACACCTGCAACCTATTGGACTCAGGTATGTGTAACTGGATTCTGTACATGTTGGAAGAGGTAATTTGGATTGCTCGGTTGTAAGCCAGTGCTACATTTTGATTGCTACTATGGGGTCGAACACGAATTTGGAGTATGGACACTGCACTCGTCTTTGATGTCGATTTTGTGTTAGTTTGAAGAGTTGCTGTTATGAGTAGTAGAAGATTTGAATAAATATGACCGTTAGGTATAGTGAGAGTACAACTTACCTAGAGACTGATATCTGTACAAGTGTCCCCATGTTTACGTGTAGGTTTTTGGCAAGGATCATGAGGTATCAAAGGATTTAACAAAAACCTCAAAATCAGTAGAAACTTTCTATGCACTTACAATAAGATCATCAAGTATGTAATCTTTTGAAGTAAATTTGGAGTTATAATCTGTGTTTCTTAATTATCATTCCTAATGTTGGTGATATGTTGACCTTTGATCTACTCAATTGCTAAGGTAAAAGGAATTTATTTCGTTAATTGCTCTGGGAATACCATAGCATAGAGAATTATATGGTTTTGCAGTGAGATGAATCCTGAGCATATAAAGAGATATGGAAGAGTCCTTTTTGATTGATATCTACAATTTTATGTTTTTGAAACATAATATGGAAATGGATTATCTCAATAATTTGTGTGTTTTGTGGAAGAGGAATTTTGACATGATCATCATTTTTTATATCAAGTGTAATGGACCTAGCTTTGATTTTCTATTACAAAATCATGATTTATTTCAGTGCATGACAAGCCAGATGAACGATCTATGAATATGGTTCATTTGAGATGTTTGGGAATTTGAGGTGGTGTTGGAAGATCTAGGAAGTAGATTCCTACAATTTTCTGAAGAAAGCTGCACATATTTGTACATTAAAACCTCGAAGCTCATATAAGATGAATCTGGATTTATCAAGGTTATATGAAGCCATATGGATGACAAATTTGCCTTTTGGTTTTCTGTTCAAGTAGTTTTTAATGTTGGGATTAAATGATTGTGATTGTCTGGTGGACTTGATGTGTTGTCATAGTTCCATTGACCTTCAGATTGCTTGTGAACTTAATTTACATTGCAACACATCCTTATCCGATATGCGCCTGTGATACATGGTTTATGAGGAAATGACAGTCTTTTAATTAAAAATGTTGTTTACATAGATGTATGAGCTTTTAGAAATGGGACAGCAGCTCCTATGCAGATCTAACCATTGGTATATAGGAAATTCATGTGGGTTGAGTTAAAGAGGCAGGAAACACATGTAACAAGTGTAGAGAGTGTTGACACAAAGTCACCGTCAACTAAATATTGATAGAATTGACTAAATAATACTTGTGATAATTCAATACGACACATGAAGACTACATCCAGCACAAGTCAGACGACAGCTCAGTTTTGCAATGCAAGTCATTTTTGAGTCTGTATTTTATAATTTTATTGAGTCTAGACTTATGTAAGCTGAGTTGTGCAGAGTATCTGAGACTTAACCTATACCCTACCCAAAATCCAAAAGCTCTACACACATCCAAATTAGCCCATTGGACCAATGACCCATTCTGTGCTCTGGAGACAGAGTTCGGGCCGAACTCTGCCTCCACACAGAGTTCGGGCCGAACTCTGCCCCCTAAAAATTAGCACCCTAATTTTTAGGGTTGGCTGGTTGTAAGTTGTCCAACGGCCAAATTTTTGAATGATCCAACCAGAATTCTGGCCGAATTCTGCCTACATGGTATCCTATAAATAGGCCATGAATTCTTTTATTTTATATCATCCAATCCTCTCTTCTCTTCTCCCCAAAGCTCAATACAAGCCATACCCTTCTTCATCTACTAGCCTCAAGCTCCCTAAGCCTAAAGTGCTCAGCATTTTTCAGTTAGGAGTTTGTGCAAGAGTTCAAAAAGTCGCTTAGAAAATTTCAAGCATCGCCACTGCGATCTTTGTAAGAAGTTGACGTGCTCTTCTGAAGAAAATGCACGGGGTGTAACTACTATTTCACAAATAGTGGATTTAATCCTGAGCTAGAGTTCTGAGGCCTGGACTAGTCCTCCACGGGGGAAACCAGGTTAAAAATTGGCTGTGTTTGCATATGCTTTCTTGCTCCTTATTTATTTCCGCATTTACTCTGATTACTTTCAGCTTGTGAAAGATTTTAATTTTTTAATTGGCTATTATCGTTATAAACTCTATTCACCCCCTCTAGAGTTGCCATCTGTTCTTCAATTGGTATCAGAGCTCTGTTCTCTTATAAGGACTAACATCCTAGAGCTGATCCATGGCAACCACACAATCCATGATTTCCAATCACGGTGAAGGGCAGTCCACTCATAAGCCTCCCATATTTGATGAAACTAACTACACCTATTGGAAAACAAGGATGAGTTTTTATCTCAAGTCGCTAGACTTCGACCTGTGGACCATTGTCCTCGATGGTTACAAAAAGCCCGCCAGGATAGTTGTCAATGGTGATCTCGTTGAGAAACCACATGACAAATATTCTGACCAGGAGAAGAAACAGGCAAGTCTAGACGCGAGAGCTATTAATGCCTTATTCTATGCTATAGACAAGAATGAGTTCAACAGGGTCTCAACATGCACCACCTCTCACGAAGTATGAAGACTTCTAGAAGTGACGCATGAAGGAACCACCCAAGTCAAAGAATCAAAGATAAGCCGTCTCACTCAAGAATATGAGGCTTTCAAGATGAAGCAAAATGAGACGATCACGCAAATGTTCACAAGATTCCTCGACATCATCAATCCCCTATCTTCGCTCGGCAAACAATATACAAATTACGAGAAGATTTGCAAGCTACTTAGGGGGCTACCAAAGATTTGGAACCCTAAGGTGACAGCCATCATAGAAGGAAATGATCTCACAACTATGTCCATGGAGACTTTGATGGGAAAGCTAATGACTCATGATCTTGACCTCAAAGACTTCGAAGAGCCTGCTCCTAAGGCTAAGGAGATCGCACTCAAAGCTCACCGACGGAGGGCTGACCCCGAAGAGACGGATGACGACAACTCGGAAGGTGATGATCAAGCTCTCCTTGTCCGCAACTTTAAGAAATTCCTTCGCTTCAACTGAAGAAAGAAGGAACCACAAGAAGATGACGAAGAAGAGCTAACCTGCTACGGTTGCAAAAAGACGGGACATGTCCGAAAAGACTGTCCATTCTTAAAGAAGAGCAACCGTTATGAGAAACCATACAAGAATACTTCCTCAAAGAAATATGCCAACACAAGCATTTGGCATGAAAGCGAAGCTAGTGTCTCCGAGGAAGAAAAGGACTCTCCTCAAGACACGGCAAATGTGTGCCTAATGGCAACGTCCGACAAGGTATCAAACGAAACTCTTGATGACTTCACTTTTGATGAACTTGGCAATGCTTTCACCGATTTACTTGATGATCATAAAAAGGTCATTGGTAAATATAAACATGCCAAGGAAAAGATCAAAAGTCATGAAGTCAAAATTCAAAGACTTTCCTTATTGCTTGATAACATTAGAGACACTTCACCCACGGAAGTCACAAATGAGGTATCTAAGCTTAAAATAAGCCTACATGATGCCGAAGCACGTATTGAACAACAAACATAAGAAATTACAACAATCAACACGGAACTTGCTGAAGAAAGGAGTAGACACAAGATTTCTATTACTAAGATATATGGTTTGAATGCTAAGATTACTGAACTGCAGGCTGTCTCTAAGAAATTAGAGACTAAATTGGGAAAACAGGTTGCTCAACCTCAAACCAAATCACATGAGACACACACAAAACATGACACTACTCATACTAGTCAACCACGTCATTCACTTGCAGCACGTAATCATGCATACATATACACACACTTTCATAATGCACACAAACCACACGCACGTAGAAATAATTCTCATATGTCACAGAATCATCATACTACACATAGATACAATCATCACCATGTTGCACAAAAACAAAATCACCATCACTCTACATATAGACATCATCACCATGCTAGCTCCACATCACTCTATATATAGTCATCATCACCATGCTAGCTCTACATATCATCATGCTACTCCTCATCACTCTACTTATAGACATCATCAGCATGCTCCTAACATAAATAGGAATGCTATATGTACTTATTGTGGATTACATGGACACATTTCACCACAATATAGAATTAGAAGATTGGTAGATAGAAAGATATATGCATAGTTTCCAAAAACTAACTTTTCAAGACCCTCAAGAACTTGGGTACCAAAGGTCACATCTACTCTTGATGTAGGTGGACCTTCCCTCCTCAACTAAGAGTAAGTGAATTCTCGATAGTGGATGCTCGCGGCATATGACGGGAGATGCAAATCTTTTTGCATCGCTATCGATGAAGAGAGAAGGATACGTATCCTTCGGTAACAATCTAAAAGCGTATATTATCGGTAATGGTATTATTGGTCATCCTCCCTCTCCCGTAATAAAGGATGTCTGCCTAGTAACCGAGTTAAAGCATAACCTGCTCAGCATTAGTCATCTTGCTTACTTTATTTATGATAGGTCAACAGGAGACATCGCTTTTGAAGGGATAAAAGAGGATAATATTTATATTTTTTATTTGTCTAGAGATACTAACAATGCAGGTAGATTCCTATATGCTCATAAGAATGAAAGATTACTATAGCACCAGCGTCTTGGTCATGCCAACATGGATACTATATCCAGGCTATCGACTAAGAAGCTAGTTAGAGGCTTGCCCGACATCACATTCAAAAAGGACACGGTATGTGCCAAATGTGAATTGAATAAGGCAACCAAGTCCTCTTTTCATTCCATAAACTCTGTAAGCACTACTAGACCTTTGCAGTTACTTTATATAGATTTATTTGGCCCTAGTAGAGTAGCCAGTCTTGGTGGAAAACTCTACGCTTTTGTCATTGTTGATGATTTTTCTAGATTTACATGTGTTTTCTTTCTTACAAATAAAAGTAAAGCTATTTCGGTTTTCAAGATTTTTTTAAAGAAAGTTCAAAACGAAAAAGGCTACATGATGACTCGAATCCGAAGTGATCATGGAGGCGAATTCGAAAATATAGATTCTGAAAAGTTTTGTGATTCTAATGGTTTTTATCACGAGTTTTCTTGTCCAAGAACTCCTCAAAAAAATGGTATTGTGGAGCGGAAGAATAGGACTCTTGGCAATATGGCTAGAGTCATGTTGAACAAGTTTTCACTTCCGAAATACTTTTGGGCTGAAGCTGTCAGTACAGCCTGCCATATTTTAAATAGGGTGCTTATTCGTCCTATTACGAAGAAAACACCCTATGAGCTTTGGTTTGGGAGAACCCCAAATGTTTCTTATTTTAGAGTTTTTGGTTGTAGATGTTTTATCCTTAACACCAAAGACAACTTAGGCAAATTTGATGCCAAAGCTGACAATGGTATTCTCCTTGGCTATGCTGCCAAGAGCAATGGATATAGAGTATTTAACAAACGCTCATTAATTATGGAAGAGTCTACAAATGTGACTTTTGATGAAGATAAGCAGCTACTCTTGATGATGATGTTGAACCATCAACTTCTACTCCAATGAATACCACAATCAAAACCAATTCTCTGGAGGGCTTGCCAAAGAAATTCTCTTTCAAGCCATCACATCCAAAAAAAATTGGTAATAGATGAGGTTTCACGTGGAGTAACTACTAGATCATCATTAAGAGACTCTATTGCTAGCACTACCTTTATTTCACAAATTGAGCCAAAAAACATTTTAGAAGCTTTTAATGATGAATTTTGGATTTCTGCTATGCAAGAGGAACTCAACTAATTCGAGAGGAGCCAAGTATGAGAACTCGTTCCTAGACCGGCTAATCACTCGATCATTGGTACTAAATAGGTTTTTAGAAACAAAGTAAATGAAGATGGTTCAGTCACACGCAACGAAGCTCGTCTAGTAGCCCAAGGATACAACCAAGAGGAAGGTATCGACTACGATGAGACGTATGCTTCTGTTGCTAGATTGGAATCCATTCGGATGCTTTGTGCATTTATAAATTTTCAAACTTTTAAATTATTTCAAATGGATGTTAAAAGTGCTTTCTTGAATGGATTTATTAAGGAGGAAGTTTACGTGAAACAACCTCCTGGCTTTGAAAATTATAAATATCCCGACCATATTTTCAAGCTGAAGAAAGCGCTATATGGCCTCCAACAAGTCCCTAGAGCTTGGTATGAACGGCTAAGCAATTTTTCGCTTGAGAAAGGTTTTTCTAAAGGGAAAATTGACACCACACTTTTCATAAAATCTTTTAAAGACACTATTCTCTTAGTCCAAATATACGTAGATGATATTATATTTGGTTCTACTGATGAAACCCTCTGTCAAGATTTTGCCAAGTGTATGCAGACCGAGTTTGAGATGAGCATGATGGGGGAGCTCAACTACTTTCTTGGACTGCAAGTCAAACAAATGTCAAATAGAACTTTCATCTGTCAGTCGAAGTATACAAAGGACATGTTGAAGAAATTCGACCTTGACAACGTCAAACCAATCAGCACTCCAATGGCTACTACAACTAAATTAGAACCAGATGAATGCGGCAAACCCGTGGACCAACGTAAGTATCGAGGTATGATAGACAGTCTACTCTATTTAACTACTAGTCGCCCTGATATTATGTTTAGCATTTGCCTGTGTGCTAGATATCAAGCAAATCCTAAGGAATCACACATGACTGCTGTTAAGCCTATCTTTCGATACCTTAAGGGTACAGTTACAGTAGGCCTATGGTATCCCAAGTCAACATCATTTGACCTTATTGGTTACTCTGATGTTGATTTCGCTGGATGCAAGGTTGACCGTAAAAGTACGAGCGGTACGTGTCATTTATTAAGAAAGGCTTTAGTCTCTTGGTTTAGCAAGAAGCAGAATTCTGTCGCACAATCCACAACAGAAGTTGAATACATCGCAGCTGGGCGTTGTTGTGCACAAATTTTGTGGATAAAGCAAACCCTTGAAGACTACAACTTATCTTTTATGCACATTCTAATCTTTTGTGACAACACTAGTGCTATAAATCTCACTAAGAACCCTATTTGTCACTCACGCACGAAGCACATTGAAATATGTCACCACTTTTTGCGTGATCATCAGCAAAATGGCACTATTAACTTAGAATTTATTGACACTGATCATCAGCTAGAAGATTTCTTCATAAAACCATTATCCGAAGAGTGCTTCAATTTTCTCGGTTATGAACTTAGAATTTTGGATGAAGCTGTTATTAATTAAAATAAACCTGCGTAAATATCGAGTATGTCTTGATTCTTTTATGATAAAATTGCTATGGGTACAAGCCAAAAGGGTCCTTCTGACAACAAGGCGTAAAAGCTTAAGCGACACGGTGCACTAGTCCTCAGGACAACCGCTAGCTGGGATCCAGCCCCTGCAGCTAACCCATGGCAGCTTCAAAATATTGAATTATGACATAATTCCTTGTTTATTACATGGTTTATTTTTAATTTATCACATGCTAAAATGCAAATTTTCAAAACTTCACTTTGCTTCAAAGTTAACTTTCTGTCATTCTCTACTAAAGTCTTTCTTGTATATGTCCTCACTTTTCTTTTCCTTTGGTCTCTCACACTTAACCATTTTTTTTCTTCTCAGCCTGATTCCTGTTCTGTAAACAGAATTCGGAATTCGGGCCGAACTCTGCCCTAACCAGAGTTTGGGCCAAATTCGGCCTGGCTATTCCAGAACCGGGAACAGTCTCAGCCGCTGATCATAAATAGATCCAATGGCCCATATTTGTTCCGACCAATTGGAACCCTGCACATATATTCGGGCTCTCCTCTCTCTTCTCCTCCATTGCCACCTTTTCCACTTCTCCAAACACTTTTTCTCACAACCCTAACCCTAGTTCTTCCTTTCTAGAGCTTATCTCTTCTCCAAACTCAAGGAGAAGGCCTCTTTCACCATTCTCCTTCATTGTTCATCATCACTTTGAGGTATATCTCAACACTTTTCTTATTTCAATTTCCTCCATTATCTTTATTGTTTTATTGCTCCATGTTTGTTCAATCGCAGGAAGAGACTTCGAACCGAGGGAGCGTCCTCTTCGAATGCTCCTCCTCGCGTTGAACCGCCCGTTGCACCGCCCGTTGAACAACAACCACCTATCCACCCGTTGTTCAACCCACCTCGTCCACTTGACCCAAACACATTTGACGACCGAATATTTGTATCACTCGACGCATCTAATGATTAGTTTAGTGATTTTCGGACACTTGTATCACTCGACGCATCTAATGATTAGTTTAGTGATTTTCGGACACGTCCGGTGTTTGTGGGTCACCCTATCAATTTTACTATTTTCTCTCAATATGACTCACTTTTTTGTGACCTTTGCCTTGACGAACTTGTCACCACCAACTCGGTCATTTATCGTAGTGTTATTCAAATGTTTTACTGCAACCTAACTCATGATGATACACATATTTTTTCACGGGTTGCGGAAATTGACATCTCTTTTGATGATTTTGATTTGGCCGAACACCTTGAACTCCAAGAGCCAAACTCATGGGAAAAGCTTGTTAAAGCTCGATCGTTTCAATTTCCCGATGGGTCTTCACTTGAAAGCTTCAAGGACGACTTGTGTACCCCTAACACACGTCCTCGTAAGCTTTTGGCCAAGTATCTCAATCCCTATTTTTATGAACTTCATCGGATTATTTTTATTACTATTCTACCCAAAGCAGGATCCACCGATGAAGTCACCTACTTTAAAATCTCGGCCTTGTATCACTTTCACTTTCATGTACCATTTAATCTTCCACGTACCATGATGGACTGGATGATTAATTGTAGGAAGAAACCAAGATCATTGGTTTATGCTTTGTATCTTCCTATGGTATTTCGTGCGTTTTGCATACCACTTGATGAGTGCCAGTTCTTACCTGCCCCTGCCTTCCTCTCTAAGGCACGGAGGCTTTAGGCAGCCGTTGGCTCACCCGTCGTGTCTGAGCACTCTGACGATGAGCCCGATGCACCTCCTCTTGGACAGGATCCTCCTCCTCCTTCTGCCACTCTCAAGTCTCTTCAGACTATGCTCCGCGAATGCTTCACCTTAGAGGATGATCGTTGGACTCAGCTGGATTACCGGACCATACTGCAGATGAGTGCCATCAGCAACTCGCTGTACGATATTCGGTACTCCATGTATCGCCATCCTTCCATGCCTATTCCTATGGAGCGGGACCCTGGTCGTGAGGGATATCGTATCGATGACCCTTGGGTCATTCGCTACTTGGATCCGGATGCAGCCTTCGTGGACCCTTGTCGTTCCTTCACTGATCCATCAGATGACGCTAGGCCTTCACGAGCTCGATGATGGATATGGACTTCTACTTGCTGCTTCTACTGAGGATCTTAGCTTATGATTTATGCAGTTTGGATTTTAGTTGATATAGTCGCTTTTATACACTTTGATTGTATTAGACTTATTATGAGTTGTGACTCTTGAGACATTTAGTAGTTTTATCAGTTTCTATGCAGTTTTTTCTCTTATCTTTTGGTGTGCTTGCCAGTTCTTATTTGATTATGGTTAATTGCTAAATGCCAAAATGGGGAGATATTTTGGTATATTCTATATTCTTTTTGTCTCTGTATCTCTGCTTTTGGGAGAATGTTCTTATCAGGCCAACATGATTCAAAGTAATGTTTACGGGAGAGCTATTGTTTAAGCTCGTCACTGATTACGGGGGAGCTATACTTTTTGTCCTTAAATGTGTCCAGTTATGAATATTGAATACACAATTATTATTTTGTCAATTATCAATATGGCGGAGATTGTTGACCAAGAGTCACCGTCAACCAAATATTGATAGAATTGACTAAATAATACTTGTGATAATTCAATACGACACATGAAGACTACATCCAATACAAGTCAGACGACAGCTCAGTTTTGTAATGCAAGTCATTTTTGAGTCTGTATTTTATAATTTTATTGAGTCTAGACTTATGTAAGCTGAGTTATGCTGAGCATCTGAGACTTAACCTATACCCTACCCAAAATCCAAAAGCTCCACACACATCCAAATAAGCCCATTGGACCAATGACCCATTCTGTGGTCTGGAGACAGAGTTCGGGCCGAACTCTGCCTCCACACAGAGTTCGGGCCGAACTCTGTCCCCTAAAAATCAGCACCCTAATTTTTAGGGTTGGCTGGTTGCAAGTTGTCCAATGGCCAAATTTTCGAATGATCCAACCAGAATTCTGGCCGAATTCTTCCTACCTTGTATCCTATAAATAGGCCATAAATTCTCTCATTTTTATATCATCCAATCTTCTCTTCTCTTCTCTCTAAAGCTCAATACAAGCCATACCCTTCTTCGTCTACTAGCCACAAGCTCCCTAAGCCTCAATGCTCAGCATTTTTCAGTTAGGAGTTTGTGCAAGAGTTGAAAAAGTCGCTTGGAAAATTCCAAGCATCGCCACTGCGATCTTTGTAAGAAATTGACGTGCTCTTCTGAAGAAAAGGCACGGGGTGTAACTACTATTTCACAAATAGTGGATTTAATCCTGAGCTAGAGTTCTCAGGCCTGAACTAGTCCTCCACGAGGGAAACCAGGTTAAAAATTGGTTGTGTTTGCGTATGCTTTCTTGCTCCTTATTTATTTCTGCATTTACTCTGATTACTTTCAGCTTGTGAAAGAGTTTAATTTTTTAATTGGCTATTATCGTTATAAACTCTATTCACCCCCCCTCTAGAGTTGCCATCTGTTCTTCAGAGAGACAATGTAAAATCTAAGAGTAGAGACCACCCGAGCCACTAAAGTCCACTTGGAAATATAAGGGGTAATTAACAATAATTCAAATAGCTTTATCTTGTTTAGTTCATGTGTTGATTTAGACTTAATACATATAACAGGTTACTTGGACTCTGATTCAGTGCTCGATTCATACCCGCAGCTCAGGACCACAGGCAAGTATACCTTGCCTTTCTACACAGCTTTATTTACATGCACTATCTTCTATTATTATCCAGTTTTTCTCATATTGTTGACTTGTATCTTTCATATCTTGCTTGTATATTCGTATCATTGCTATATAGACCGTGTTCACAGTTAGCTTTGTGTTTTATTAGATGTATTCATTTTGAGCCTTGATTGAGTCGTATCGTGGGTCAAAAAGTCGTGAACTGAACTTCTTTTACTCCGTGTCTTGAAATCTTGAAGTGGAGTTAAGAGTCTTCAAAAGTGGAGTTGCGGGGGCAAGTCTTCAATGTACGACCAAAGCTTCAAAAATTACGAACGTCGCCGAGCTAGTTGGCGCGTCCTTCCCGATTCGCGGGACCTGCAAAGAGCGAGGATCAATATGATCATATGTACTGGCGAATGGCTAATTAAAATCCAAGCTCTGCATTTGATTCAAGCAGTTTTATAAATATGTTAGCTAGATATTTCTGTGATCTTTCTAACCATCCTGATCAATTTGCATATTAACATGTTTTGAGGCAAGCATATGAAATTATATACATTAAGTAGCTATCATATTCATCCAGTGTCACGTACATTAGTTAAGCAGTGAAAGGGTGTGAAAGGCCACGGGCAATGTCAAGCCATCACGGACTATAGCTGGGTTAGACGACGACCCTTTCGCGGCGGGTAGCGAGCCCGGTGCAAAAGTTCCCGAATAACCCACACCGATGTAAGGCTAGCGTTTGCTATACTCGTTCCTTCCGGGCCAAATCGGTTCCTTGGCCTAGGCAACCGTTCGAGGAAACTACACCTTGTCGACAAGTTATCCAATGACCGTTTTGTAGAATCTTGAAAAATGCTCTCTCTTTTCTAGAACCTTATCATTTCTCTTTTAGTTGCAAAACTTAGCCTTTCTTTGAAACATGATTGATTTACTCACTTAGCCATGTCATTGCGATAAACATTAATTGATTCATTCATTGTTTTGCATAGGCTAAGTAGAATTGCATAAGAAAGCACATTTTCCATTTTCAATATCGACAGTTGATAGCAAGTGTTTCGTGAAGAATCGTTCCATGATTTCTTTTATTCTATACTATTATGACAAGCATTCATTTAACTCCATATTGATTTTTAAATAGAGGGACGAGGCGAAGGAGGTCAGCCACTCGCCTTATACTTGCTTCAGGCGAGGGACTGGTTGGCTGCACTGACATCGCCCACGCGATCACCTGCAATCACATAAGCAACTGATTAGAACACTGTGTAATTCAAGAAATTTTGATTTGAATGCGAAGCTCAAAAATGCAAGTCATGAAAACCCATCGAAACATTCACGAAAACGTATTCACAAAAACCAAAGCCAAAGCCAAATCAAGTACGGCATGAAAACCAGAGCAACGGGAGGTCTCTTCCGACTCAGCCGCAGAGCCAATCCTTGAGGCACAACCCGCTGAATATGGGACTTGGTTTCGAAGAAGCCATTCGATAACGTGGAATGGATCTTAATTCAACCATTTTCGTTCGATCGATTCGGCCGATTCCGACCTATCGGTCCCGACCGAGTCGATAGTGACAGTGTTCCTTTCTCGTGCATCTCGTGGAAGGAAATGGGGCACGATGTAGGGATGGGACACTACACCGTAATCAACTAATAAAAAGTTTCATCATCGAAACTTAAGGATAGAACCTACCTCTACGAGAACAATGAAGAAAGTTTCTCTTTCATTTCTGATTCAAGCTCCCACGTCGACTCTTCGACCGAATGGTTACTCCAAAGGACACGGATGAGAGGGATCGCTCGATTTCACTGCAGCGTATCCTTATATTCTAAGATTTGAACTGGCGCTTCAACGTAGGATAAGTCAGACTTCAGCTCCAGCTGGCCAAAATCTACCACATGGCTAGGGTCGTGCACGTACTTCCGCAACTGAGAGACGTAGAAGACGTTGTGTACACCTTCTAGCGTCGGTGGTAGGACAATTTTATAGGCCACTGGGGTGACCCGTTCGAGTATTTGGAACTGCCCAACGAATCTCGGACTCAACTTTCCCTTTTCGCCGAACCGAGTAACTCCTCGTATGGGCGACACTTTAAGAAATACGTGATCGCCTTCTTGAAACTCGAGGGGTCGACGATGAACATCTGCATAACTTTTCTAACGACTCTGTGCAATCTTCAATCTTTCCCGAATGAGCCGAACTTTTTGCATAGTCTGTTCCACCAGTTCCGGGTGAGAATCTGTCGCTCTCCAACTTTGTCCCAACAAATGGGTGATCGGCACTTTCGTCCGTACAAGACTTCATACGGCGCCATTTGGATGCTGGATTGATAGCAATTGTTGTATGCAAATTCAGCCAGAGGTAGATGAACATCCCAGCTTGATTTGAAGTCAATTGTGCAGAGTTGTAGCATGTCTTCGAGAATTTAATTGACGTGCTCCTTTTGGCCGTCGGTCTGAGGATGGTAAGCTAAGCTGAACTGCAACTTGGTACCTAGAGCCGACTGAAGGCTACTCCAGAATCGCGACATAAAACCGTGAATTCCGATCAAAGATGATGGATACTGGAACTCCGTGCAGCCGTACTATCTCATCAAGATAAATCTGCGCTAGACGATCAATGCTCCAAGTAACTTTAATTGCAATGAAGTGCGCTGACTTGGTTAGTCGATCGACGATGACCTAGAAGGCAGCATTTTCTCGTGGCATCTTCGGCAGACCAACAATAAAATCTATGCACACGTGCTGCCACTTCCATTCCAGAATCGACAGATTCTACATCTCCCTCCCCGGTCTCTGGTGCTCAGCTTTCACCTGCTGACAGGCCATGCATTGCGATACGAAGGGTGCTACATCCCTTTTCATTCTGTGCCACTAGAAGTTTATGCGGAGGTCCTTGTACATCTTCGTGCTACCGGGATGCAATGTGTACTTCGTATTGTGCGTCTCCGACATTATCTCCTTTCTAAGTTCTGAATTATCCGGAATGCATAGACTACTCTTCAATCGAAGCATGTCGGTTTCGTCTTCCGCAAAGTCAGTCGTCCTACCTATCGAGATTAGCTCTCGTATTTTCTTTAAGTACGGATCATCCTTCTGAGCGGTCTTGATCTTTTCTTGCAAGCTCGGCTCTAACTACAACTTTGCCAACTGTATATTCCTGAATCGGACTCGGAGTTTGATGCCCATCTCTTCTAGGTCACGTAGCAGTCTACGGTCGATGGATCGCGAGGCAATATACTTCTGACTCAGAGTGTCCGCCACAACATTTCTCTTTCTCGACGTATAGTCAATAGTCAAGTCGTAATCTTTGATCAGTTCCAGCCAACGCCATTGCTGCAAGTTTAGTTCCTTCTGCGTGAATAAATACTTGAGGCTCTTATGATTGGTATAGATCGTGCACGCCATGCCATAAAGATAGTGACGCCATAATTTCAACACGAACATAATTGCCGCTAACTCCAGGTCATGAGTAGGGTAGTTCTTTTCGTACGGCTTTAGCTATCGGGAAGCAGAAGATATCACCTTGTTTCGCTGCATCAGCACACACCCGAAGCCCTGATCGGACGCATCGCTGAATATCTGGAAACCCTCAGTCCCTTCTGGAAGTGCGAGTATTGGGGCCGAGACGAGCTGTTGTTTTAATTCTTGGAAGGAAGCTTCATAGTCGTCTGACCATTCAAATGTGATTCCTTTCTGGGTGAGGCGAGTTAGAGGCGATGCGATCTTCGCAAAGTCTTTCATGAAGCGTCGGTAGCATCCCGCTAAGCCAAGGAAACTTCGAATCTCGCCGACGGATGCTGGCTGTTTCCAATCGACAACTGCTTCAACTTTTTTTGGGTCGACCGTGATACCTTTAGCAAAAATGGTGTGTCCGAGGAATGCGACGCTGCTTAGCCAAAATTCACATTTGCTTCACTTCACATACAACTGATTTTTTCGAAGGGTCTGAAGCACGGTCCGTAGATGCTCAGTGTGTTGCTACTTATTCTTCGAGTAGACGAGTATATCGTCGATAAAGACAACTTCGCATTTGTCGAGGAATGGTCAGAACACCCGATTCATCAAATCTATGAAAGCAGCTGGGGAGTTCGTTACGCCGAACGCCAATACTAGGAATACATAATGGCCGTATCGAGTGCGAGAGGCGGACTTCGTCACATCGTTCGGCTTGATCTTTAGTTGATGGTAACCCGAGCGCAGATCAATTTTAGAGAACACCATAGCTCCTTGCAGCTGATCAAACAGACCGTCTATGAGGGACAGGGAATATTTGTTCCGGACGGTGGCTTTATTCAGCTCGTGGTAATCTATACGAAGACGTAGTGAGCCATCCTTTTTCTTGATGAACAACACTGGCGCTCCCTATGGCGAGACGCTCGGTCGTATGAATCCCTTGTCGAGAAACTCTTGCAACTGTACTTTGAGTTCTTTATGCTCTGCAGGGGCCATTCTGTACGGGACTTTCAAGATCGGTCGGGTATCGGAGAATGTATCAATAGTGAACTCAATCTCTCAATCGGGCGGCATGCCAGGTAGTTCGTCCGGGAACACATCTGGGAATTCTACCAAAACGTCGGAAAATGTAGCCCCTACGCTAGTAGTTGTCCCCTCCCCCCAATGATACTATACATGCATCGTAACTACGACATACCAACACGTGTCGTTTCTACAACACGGTTTATATTCAATAACTGTCAAGTCTTCTAACATTCATCTATTGACAGTTATTCCTACGCATGCGCATGGGTGGTCAGCCAACACGCAAGTTACCACTATATGATACTCAAAACTCACACACAACTCGTGATACAATCGTGACAAAGTTAATGACATGCACTCTATTGACAGTAGTCACTTAACTCTAGGTCCACAAGTAAGGAGAAAATTAAATAACTGAAAATAAAAATACAGAAAATAATAACAAAATAATAAGATGCAACTAAATATAAGTAGTAAATATGGCAAGGTATCTTGCCTAGTGTTACGCCTGGTGTGGTGCAATGATCCAACAAGTCATGTTCTGTCCAATGGCCGGGGTCGATATGTGAGGGTCCGGTATTTCATGAGAAAGAGAAACGCGTGATCAGTTGTGATCAATGCTGAAAATCGAGGAAAAATTGTGAAGAACATACTCATACTATTTTTAGAAACGTATTTCTAATACTTGAGACTAGATTTTTTTTTTTTAGTAAAAATAATTTTGGTAAATACTTGAAATCTAAAAACCATTTTAGGCAAAATTCTCTGTTTGTAAAAATAGAATAATCATATCTTTATTTATTTGATAACTAAAAAAAATACTAGAATACATTTTATAATTTGAAAGCTACATTTCTGAAATATTTTACTATATATTTTTAGTCAACAAAATTTTTATAAGAAATTAAATACTGAAAAAATGATAAACCATATTTATACATATTTATAAATATTTATACATATTCATTTCTAAACCCTATTAATAAAGAAAATGATATCCTTAATAATAATAATAATAATAATAATAATAATAATAATAATAATAATAACAGTAATAATAATAATAATATTATTATTATTATTAATAATAAGGATAAGGATACATTAATAAAAGCTATGGAACCAGATTAGGAAAGTTAGAGAGAGAGGAGAAAAGAGTTAGAGAGAGGAGGGGATACCAGTGGAAGTGGCCGCCGGCTCCGGCACGACGGTGCCCATCCGAGGGGTGGTGGAGGCGCGGTGGTGTCACGAAGGAGCTAGGCTCGCGGCGGATCTGGCCAACGGCGGCGGCTGGTGTGGAGATCTCTGCGCGGGGATCTGGCTTCTCCTGCGAGAGGCACGGGTGATCGACAAACGGCACCGGTGCCAGGATCCGGCGGCTGCGGGAAGGGCTCGGCAGGTTGCTCAGCACTTTCCTCCGGTCACTGTACCGGTAAGGAGGTCGGGCACGGCGGTGGTTTGCGGCCTGGGGTGGCTCGGTGCAGCGGAGGCGAGCGAGCAGAGCACGGGGGTCGGTCCTCGCCGGAGGGTACGGAGGAGTGCAACTCCAGGATAGGTAGGAGCCGTGGGTGAGGCTCGCCGAAGGCGGCCAGATGGTCGCGGTGCTCCGGGTTTTGGCGGCCACGAAATCGAGCGGCGGCTTCCGAAATAGCATGCCGACGGTGGGAGCGACAGAGGCAAGGTACGGGTTCTTCCCCCTTCTAGTTCATCTAGCGGGGGTTGAGGAGTTTCGACGAGGAGGCGTGATGGTGGAGTGGGGGTGCCCGGCATTGTGATGGTCGGCCGAAGTGGCGGACGGAAAGTTGGCTGGGGAAATGATTGCGGTGATCTGTGGATGGCCAGGGGAACATTGGCCGGAGGCCCTCGGTGACGTTGGGGGAGTTGGGGGCTGGGGCATTGGCGGGAACGTCGGATGGCTGCGTTGAGAGGGATGGACTAGTGGTGATGGTTTTGCTTGGTGGCGAGGTGGGTTGTTTGCCGAGACGGCGGTGAACATGGAACGACGGGATGGTCAGGACAGAAAATCGGGAAGGAGGGTGATGGTGAAGGCTGGCAATGGTGGAGCTGTGTCGGCTGTAGTCTGTCGAGGGGAGTCAGGGGTGTTGACGGGTTTAGGATAAGTTAGAGATCATATCAAAGCATCGGACACGGAGTCGTAAGTCGAGTTCCGAGGTTGTCGGACAGGGCCAAATTGTACATGTAAAAGAAAATTGTAGTGGATGGGAGGGAGACACGGACACGATGCACGGGATTGGTGGTGGTGGGGAATTTGGAGATGTGGACTTTGATTTATGGAGCCTCTCCTTATATAGGAGGTAGAGAACCCAGTTGGTTATAGATTAGGATAGTTTAAATTCCCCAAGCGATTAATTCCCTATTAATTCAATCGACTTAAAATATAATCTAATCAAAATTGATTTAATTCTAGATAAAACCTTCATTTGATTTAAAATAAAACCTTCTCTAATTTAAATTACCCTATTTAATCAAATATTCACTCAAACAAATTTCAAATATCATTTTCATATATAATAAAATATAATAATAATTAATTTTGAAAATACAAATATATATTTATACACTCTCATGCCAAAAAAATAATATTTTACAAAAACATAGTTTTTCTAAATTACTCATTATAAAATAACCTTTTTTATGAAAAATAAAATGAATGAAGTTTGGCAATCCACGATGCAATGCATTCTACTACTTCATGTAATTAAAATATTTATTATTTGAAAAACCAAGCTTCTAAAATAAAATGTTTTACAAAAATATGTAACTCACACATATTCGCACTCGACGAGGCATACGAAAATTTGAACTCATATGCGACGTTTAATACGAAAAATTTCGTACGCGACGTATAATACGACTATGCGACATACAATTACAAAGAAATAAAAATTTATACCAAATTTATATAAAAAAATCATAGTGGAAAATTAGGGGGTTTACATCCTACACAACTTAAAATAATTTCGTCCTCGAAATTCAGGAATAGATAGGGTAGGCAGGGTGAGGAGATAGAGTGAAAAATCTAATCAAATTTTTCGGCGAGATGACAAAACATACCATGGAATAAATTTTGGAATAATCGAAAGAATTTAAATAACGAGGAAGAATTTAATTCACGGGTATAGCTAGAAGATATCTCATGACAACCCATCAATAACGGTTTTTGATCCATACTATCATTCAACAAAATAATAAAAATGTGTAACTCCCAATTAGGCAAAAGTTTTCTTCGTCCAACTTACGATCAATAACTCAAAATTTTAACTTTCATTTGATATTTTCATAATCATCAATCTCCTTTTATATTCAGCCTTTCATATATTTTATTAATCCTCTGAAGGGTTTTAATCATCATTCCTTGAAATCTTTTCACTTCCAACAATCGCACCACAATAGTTTTGAATTTGCTACTATTTTCATATATCTAATCAAATATCACACGATAGAAATTCGATTGGTCAATACTTGGATTCGGTAAAACGAATTTCTTCCAACATATCTATATACCCTTTTTTTCTTTTTTTTTCTTTTTTCTTTTTTTTTAAAGCTAAAATCTGTCTTTTACAATCTCTTCGAAGGTTAAGATTCAATAAATATTCAGTCAATTTAGTCGTAGGTAAAATCATGAATTTATATCTCAAATCGTAAATTTTGAATAATCTCAAACTTCCAATTCAATAATCTCTTCTTCTCTTCCTTCTACCTATTTGCCTTCAAGCTAGTTTCCTCTTCCCAAATTTCTTTCAAAAAAAAATTCAGTCAATTTAGTCTAGAGTAAAACCAATCTCACCTTTATATTTACAATCATCACATAGTTAAATTCTGAATCATTAAAAGTTTTAGATATTATACCCTTCTTGAATTTTTCAAACACTCTATTTATCATCTCATAAAATAAAAAACTAATTTGTCGAACAAGAATCTATTCTCCTTTGATCATAGAATATACTCCGCCTCATAGGTTTTACCGCAAGATTTCACTTATGCCTATTCAATCATCTTATTCAACTTTACCACTACTCTCTCTTCTAGGATTTTTTACTCTAACCTCTTTCCAACCAAAGGATGTCATGACCAATTTCACCTTCGAATAAGGAAATCATAAAATGAACACAATTGCATAAACCACGGAGGATTCAAGGTGAAATATGAGTGAAGTAATTTAATCAGAAAGGAGGAAAGTAAAAGTTGCTAATATTGCATGGAGAGTAGAAGGGTATTATGCGTAAGTAATTCAAGATAAGGCATGAAAATAAAATGACAAGGTTAAGCAATTAAGTTAACACACAAAGTTTGATGCAAAATAAGGAATTAAGTAGGTCACAATCATATATCGGATCGAAAGACTTGAGTCAAGATTTGATCTCTAACCGAAGTCAGAAAGGACCATAGTATTATGGTAGGGTTTATAGCTAACCATTTTCACTTGAAAGTCGTATCATAAAAATAGAGTACAAGGGGGCATATTTTATTGGCACGTGATATACCTACATGAAGGTGAGCTCGCATAGGTCTTACATGTAAAAATTGTTGGAAGAAAAAGTCTAGTATTGTGCTCCAAATATCAAAGTCACGATAGAGGACACCAAGTGATCAAAATAGAAAGTGGGTTTTCATGAGGCGCTAATTACTGAACAAAAATAAAAGGATCAAGTTTAAGCATGAAATAAAGATAATTTAAGTAATATCGTAGATGAAGGTAAAGTAAGTTAGGGACACCATTTCTAGAGAGAAGATAGTCTATTAGATAAGGGTATGGTCAAGGGAACGATTCTAATCATTTCTAAGTTTCAAACAATTAGGTGGTCACGATAAAAGATCTAGATTTGAGGGAAGGCCGAGTAAGTCAAGATAAAGATATAGTTATACAGTTTGGTCAATGACTAACTATACTTGTGTATATGTCACATCTTAATCATAGGTGGTATGGCAACTTAATGTTGAATACTTGTAACTCATTAGGGCGACCTTGCTTGCTTCTTGATCCTCTACTAATATATGATCTAATCTAAATTTCAAGTTCCTCAAAAGTTTCTCAATAAGATTCTCAAGATACCCCATCAAATTTCTAACCATCTAAGGCTGTTAAATTTAATAAAAAAATTTAAATCTCTAGTCAACCTCGAAATAACCCTTGTATATCGCAAATTGAATATATTTTTTTCTAGTACATCATAAGTATTTCTAAAACCTTTAGAATAAAATTTTTTTTTCTTTTCTCCATCTTATAGAATCTATTGGTCCTTTCGTGAACACCTCCCAACAATCTCAAATTAACCTTTATCATAACACCAACAAATTGTTCCCCAAAGTTTTTAATGTTATCAATCCAACTTTAAACTCAAAATAATCTTATCAACCAATCATCAAATATGAATTTGAAATTTGAAATTTTCTTTAATCGATTTTATATCTTCCAAACTATTTTAAACCAAAATTTTACTTTCATCCTTCAAACTCAAAA
This sequence comes from Iris pallida, assembly GCA_029216955.1. NCBI lineage: Eukaryota > Viridiplantae > Streptophyta > Magnoliopsida > Asparagales > Iridaceae > Iris > Iris pallida. The sequence continues at coordinate 6,099,027 of JANAVB010021000.1, forward strand.
TTAAATAAACTGGTAAATCGTACCACTAAATTTAAAACTCTTAAGCTATTTCTTATATCAATTTCATACTCAATTAAATCGTAACTATATCACAAAAATCAACATTTTGTTTTCTCAATTCTTTATAGAATCTATCAATCCTCTAGTATTATAAAAATGAAATTTATCTCCATCTCTACTACCCAACTTAGAATTAAATACTCCTCAAAATAAAATGCCTTCATAGCTCAAATATAACTCTAATGCATACTAACTGTCAATGTAATCCTTCTAGCCATGTGTTTGACCTATGAGCAGATACTAGTGTAGTCATCTTCCTAGTTGTCACTAAGCACAGAACTAAGAATTTACGGTAGAAGGAGTCAAGCAAGATGCAAATCAAGGATGTCGAACGAGGGTTCAGAATTTGAAGTCAATAAAAGATGTCAAGTAGGTGGATGAGATTCTAGACTCTAATCCTATGTGCAGGTTCACATCGGTACAGTAACATAACCGAAGTGATAAAGGCGACCTGTATGGGCCACCACAAAAATATGTAACGCCAGTCCCAAAATACTTTGGACTAGATACGTATCATGCCAGCTGTATACATACGAGTAAATGAAAGGCTCGTATGTATACATAAGCTGTAAAATATAGAAAGTCATGCTCAAACTAAATCTCATCCACAAATATAAAATTTTAATGATATAATCAAATAGTCATTTGTACAAATGTTGGGCAGAGACATATCCACTACCAACAAGTTTAAATAAGAAAAAATATACAAATAAATGATTTGGTCAAGGGAAGCAAATAACGAGTCCAAGTCTAATCATCTCGAAAGAAGAGAGAAAAACATGGCCATGGAGAGAGCACCTGCGAAACATCAAAAAGCTAACACCTGGAGAAATCATCAGGTCCTCAGAGGAACGTAACAAGATACAGGATGAACATGCCATTATAACTGTAAATGTAAGTACTATAAAACTACAACACAATAAGGTCCCTAAACATCTAAGTGATATGCACTTTGAGGACAACGTTCTACGCAGGGGCTGTACGAATTCACGCAAGTAATAAAGAGTGGCCGTCAAGTAGCGCTCATCCGAGACACTATCGGTCGGGCAGCAAGTAGCGCTCATCCGAGACACTATCGCCCATAAATGTATAAAAAGTAAATATAGCCCCTATGCTAGTAGCTGTCCCCTCACCCCAATGATACTATACATGCATCGTAACACACCAACACGTATCGTTTCCACAATACGGTTTATATTCAATAACTGTCAAGTCTTCTAACATTCATCTATTGACAGTTATTCCTACGCATGCGCACGGATGATCAGCCAATACGCAAGTGACCACTACATGATACTCACAACTCATGATACAATCGTGACAAAGTTAATGACATGCACTATATAGACGGTAGTCACTTAACTCTAGGTCTACAAGCAAGGAAAAAATTAAATAACTGAATATAAAAGTGCAAAAAATAATAACAGAATAATAAGATGCAACTAAATGTAAGTAGTAAATATGGCAAAGTATCTTGCCTGGTGTTACCCTGGTGTGGTACAATGATCCAACAAGTCCTGTTCTGTCCAATGGCCGGGGTCGATATGTGAGGGTCCGGTATTTTATGAGAAAGAGAAACGTGTGATCAGTCGTGATCAATGATAAAAATCGAGAATAAATTGTGAAGAACATACTCATACTATTTTTAGAAACGTATTTCTAATACTTGAGACTAGATTTTTTTTTAGTAAAAATAATTTTGGTAAATACTTGAAATCTAAAACCATTTTAGGCAAAATTCTCTGTTTGTAAAAATAGAATAATCATATCTTTATTTATTTGATAACTAAAAAAAATATTAGAATACATTTTATAATTTGAAAGCTACATTTCTGGAATATTTTACTATATATTTTTAGTCAACAAAATTTGTATAAGAAATTAAATACTGAAAAAATGATAAACCATATTTATACATACTTATAAATATTTATACATATTCATTTCTAAACCCTATTAATAAAGAAAATGATATCCTTAATAATAATAATAATAATAATAATAATAATAATAATAATAATAACAGTAATAATAATACTACTAATAATAATAATAAGGATAAGGATACATTAATAAAAGCTATATATCCAGATTAGGAAAGTGAGAGAGGGAGAGGAGAAAAGAGTTAGAGAGAGGAGGGGGTACGAGTGGAAGTGGCCGCCGGCACCGGTGCGACGGTGCCCATCCGAGGGGTGGTGGAGGCGCGGTGGTGTCACGGAGGCGCTAGGTTCGCGGCGGATCCGGCTAACGGCGGCGGCGGGTGTGGGGAGCTCTAGGCGGGGATCTGGCTTCGCCTGCAAGAGGCACGGGTGATCCGCATCGACGCCGGTGCCAGGATCCGGCTGCTGCGGAGAGGGCTCGGCAGGTTGCTCGGCACATCCTTCGGTCGCTATCCCGGTAAGGAGGTCGGGCGCGGCGGTGGTTTGCGGCCTGGGGTGGCTCGGCACGACGGAGGCGAACGGGCGGAGCACGGGGATCGGTCCTCGTCGGACGGTGCGGAGGAGTGCAACTCTGGGAGACGTAGGAGCCATGGGTGAGGCTCGCCGAAGGCGACGAGATGGCCACGGCGCTCCGGGTTTCGACGATCGCGAAATCGAGCGGCGGCTTCCGAAATAGCATGCCGACAGCGGAGCGGCCGAGGCAAGGTACAGGTTCTCCCCCCTTCTAGTTTATCTAGTGGTGGTCGGGGAGTTTCGACGAGGAGGCGTAATGGTCGAGTGGGGGTGCCCGGGATTGTGATGGTCGGCCGGAGTGGCGGATGGGAAGTTGGCTGGGGAAATGATTGCGGTGATCTGCGGATGGCTAGGGGAACATTGGTCGGAGGCCCTCGGTGACGTTGCAGGAGTTGGGGGCTGGGGCATTGGCGGGAACGCCGGATGGCTGCATTGAGAGGGATGGACTGGTGGTGATGGTTTTGCTTAGTGGCGAGGCGGGTTGTTTGCCGAGACGGCGGTGAACATGGAACGACGGGGTGGTCAGGAAGGGAAATCGGGAAGGAGGGTGATGGTGAAGGCTGGCATTGGTGGGGCTGTGTCGGCTGTGGTCTGTCGAGGGGAGTCAGAGGTGTTGACAGGTTTAATATAGGTTAGAGATCGTGTCAAAGCGTCGAATACGGAGTCGAAGTCGAGGTCTGGGGTTGTCGGACCGGGCCAAATTGTACATGTAAAAGAAAATTGTAGTGGATGGGAGGGAGACACGGACACGATGCACAGGATTGGTGATGGTAGAGAATTTAGAGTTGTAGACTTTGATTTATGGAGCCTCTCCTTATATAGGAGGTAGAGAACCCAGTTGGTTATAGATTAGGATAGTTTAAATTCCCCAAGAGATAAATTCCCTATTAATTCAATCAACATAAAATATAATCTAATAAAAATTGATTTAAATCTAGATAAAACCTTCATTTGATTTAAAATAAAATCTTCTCTAATTTAAATTACCGTATTTAATCAAATATTCACTCGAACAAATTTCAAATATCATTTTCATATATAATAAAATATAATAATAATAAATTTTGAAAATACAAGTATATATTTATACACTCTCATGCCAAAAAAAATAATATTTTACATATACATGGTTTTTCTAAATTACTCATTATAAAATAACCCTTTTTATGAAAAATAAAATGAATGAAGTTTGGCAATCCACGATGCAACGCATTTTACCACTTCAAGTAATTAAAAATATTTATTATTTATTATTTAAAAAACCAAGCTTCTAAAATAAAATGTTTTACAAAAATATGTACCTCGTACATATTCGCACTCGACGAGGCATACGAAAATTTGAACTCATACGCGACGTTCAATACGACAAATTTTGTATGCGACGTATAATACGACTATGCGACGTACAATTACAAAGAAATAAAAATTTATACCAAATTTATATAAAAAAAATTATAGTAGAAAATTAGGGGGTTTACAAAAAGCACAGTAACCTCATTAGCCTGAAGCAAAGCCTACCCGTCGCCCTAAAGCACAGTGACTTTACTACTCGAAACACAGCCTACTCGTCGCTCAAACGCATAGAGGTTCTGTCGTCTTCGAAACATAGTCCACTCATCGCCTGAAAGCTCAGAGGCTCTGTTGTTTCCAAGAGAACAGTCTACTTGTCGCACCAGAATTAGCACAGCAGCACTAAGACCTCACTAGAGGCACAGGTTGCATGGTCCCACCCAATTGGTTTGTTTAAACCGTCACTCTCATAGATAGGACAGCAGTTGATCATATTGATAAGTGTAAATATCTTACTAATTGGTTTAAAACTCAAATAAGGATGAAGTTTGCTCTTTTGATAAAGGTCGTATAAAGTTGATTTGTTTAAACCGATAGCCTCCTGAAGATCAACCAGAATCCTACTCTGAGATGAAATCCAAGATCTACTCGACTTCATCTAAACAGAGGATTCCCAGCAATAGACATGTGCCACGTGTCTTCTCCTTCAGTTATTTTGATAACCACCCGAGATCTCGATAGAGGGGAATCTCGACGTCCGCCATGTGTCAGCTCAGCAGAAGCCCACACCGTGCAATGACAGCAGATTCCTTCATATCTCAAATTTGAGTGCACATCGCATATGTACCCCATTTCTCCTATAAATAGAAGTAGTTTTCCCTTCAAGAGGAGAAGGACACACACAAAAAAAAATAAGCAGAAGGCAAAAGGCAGAGCTTCGAAGTCTTCAACTCTGACATCATCTTGATCGGTAATCCTAGAGTTCCATCAAAGGTAACAAAAAGATAAAGCAAGTCCAACTCGTCGTCAGATCGTCATTGGAGTAAAGGAGCCGCTCCAGTTCTCGATCTCCACCGTCACCCTTTTCAAGAATTCTTATACTTAGATTTTCTCGCAAAGTAATCGATTGTACCTTTTTTCAAGTTCAATAAACAAAAGGTTCGTATAACCTTTGTGATGTCGAACAAAATGGTGACTCTGCTGGTGTAACGCCCCAGTCCCAAAATACTTAAGACTAAGTACGTATCCATGCTAGCTGCATACATACAAAGTATACTCCAATATATAGAACCATCGTATGTATACATAAGCTGTAAAATGCAGTAAACCACAACTAAATCTCATCCACCACATAAAAGGATAATAATATAAATCAACTATGAAATTTGTCATTTATACATGTAGTTGGGCGGAGACAAATCCACTACCAACTATTTTAAATGAAATAAAATGTCCAAGGGAATGATCGATAAAAATGGCAAGACAGCCCAAGAGCAATCATCTTCGAAGGAATAGAGAAGATCACGGCCTTGGCTAGAACACCTGTAAAAAGTCACAAAGCACACCCCGGAAGAAATAACCAGGTCCTCAGAGGGACGCAACAAGATACATAAAGAATATTCCATAATAAACTGAATATATAAAATGTCACAAGCCACAAGTAAAGTAAAATAGTCTCAATCGTATCAAGATACATAAAGGAACGGGGGTGACTTGACATTTACTAGGTTTTACCTAACCATTCTAAAGTGTTTATGCAGTTGAGAACAAACCTTTCGTCGTATGAGCCCTGGCTGTAAATAGGATCTGGTATAGTCCCCACTTTGGCATCAGTGGCCTAAGCGCATGACGTTTAAAAATGATAGTGGCCAACCTGAGAGGATCATCTTACCCCAAGCGCATAACGTTCAAGAACGTCAGTGGCCAACATGAGGGGGTAAGCTTACCCGTATCTCCAGCGGAGCTTCTGGATTACAAGGGAATGTATAATAGAAGCCCATACGACAATAAAATATTCTCCCCACCCGATGCACCTATCAAAGTCGCATTCGCGATCATGTACCTCTACTATCTGCTAAGTCTCCTAACATGCCTCTATTAGCAGTTATACCTAACACATGCATACGGGTGATCAGCCAACAGGCAAGTACCTCTATATGCTACTCATATCACACATATCTCGTGGTACAACTGTGTCAAGGTTTATGCAATACGCTACAGTTGGTAGTCTCTTAACTCTAGTTCCATATGCAATCAAAAGATAATAATAAAGTACAGCTAATATCACTGAGCAGACACTAAATCAGGAACTGTATTAATGGTATAGCTAAAAGAACTAGAAATAAATACACAGTGATATGCAATAAATAAAATATAGACTAATTACAAATAGTAAATTATGGCAAGGTATCTTGCCTGATGTCCAGAGTGAGGTAAGATGATGTCCTGGCGACGAATCAACAACAACGCACAAAGAAGAAGGTGTAGGAACAACTTTGGATGCTCGATACGCTTCTTTTAAAAAAATGGAGGCAAAATAGAGTTCGGAGCTAGGAGAAATCGTCGTTCCAAGTTGCTCTTGCTACTAAAATGCGGGGCTGAATTCTGATGACGAATTTTTGAGTTTCTATTGGACTAAAAATAATTTCGAATTATGGTTGATAGGAAGGGAATGTATTGGGTATATATAGGTACTTATTTCAGATTTACCTCCTAAATTAGATATGATTTGATTTAAATTGATAAGAGTTACTTTGTTAGGATATAATATAGATATGGATGCTTTCCTATTAGATAGGATTATGATTAACTTAAAGTATAATTCATATTTATCTAATTTATCTATAACATTATTTAAAATTACTATAGATAATAAATAGAGTTAATATTTATCTAAACAACCTTCATCTAATCTCATTTATACAAGCTGAAATATTTAATACGAAATTGACATTTATTCTATATTATGTAAATAGTGTACAATATAAGTAACATGTAAAAAGTAATAAAAGTTATGAAATAAATCCTAAAATTTTGAGAAAAATTGTATAATATAGTTTAGATCCTTAATGTACTAGAAAAATAGCTTTCTATATTTTTATACTAAATTCACTAATGAGCACTATACTAAATATATGTAAAATAATAAAAATTATATAATAAGTCAATAAATAGTTATTTAAAAATTCCACAAATATTTATTTTGAAAAATCAGGGGGTTTACAAAAGTCTAATCTAGATAAGGACTAAGAAGAGTTTTAATTCCCTTTATACTTTCCACTATTTAATTCAAATTGATTTAAAAGTAACTCAATCAAATATAATCTAATGTAGATAGATTCTACCTCTAGTTTAAACTATATTTAAATAACTTAATAATTTTTTTCCAACTTAAATCACCATAATTAATTACATATTAAATTAACCCATATTTAATATACCTTTTTTGAAATAATATATTAATGATAATAATTAATTTCAAAAATACAGATATATACACTCGCATGCAAAAATAATACTCACATAAAATACAGTTTTTCTAAATTACTAGTTATACTTGTACCATAAAATAAAATAGCCTTTTTAAATAAAAATAATGTTTGGCAATCCTCGGCGAGACACATTTACAACTTTAAGCAATATAAAATATTTATCGTCTATTATTTTGAAATATTTTTTACATCTATGTTATTAAAATATTTTATAAAAATATGTACTTCGTACTTATTCACACTAGATGAGAAATTTACGAAACACAAACTCGTACGCGACGTACAAATATGAAGTACAAAAATCAATACCATATTTATTAAAAAAATCGTAGTAGAAATTTAGGGGTTTTTCATCTAGGGACTACCTTCTCCTCCAACGAGAAGGTAGTGACACAATCTGACGACAACTTGCTAGGATCTTCCCAGAAGATGCTGGTCGTACGCTTCGACCAACAAGCTTTTGAAGATCTCCTTTCTTTAGAGAAGTTAAGTCCTTCTGTAACCACCACCTTTCTAAATGAGGGTAATTTTAAACTTTTGTAAAATTAATCATTGAATAATAGGATTTAAACCATGTTAATAATTTATGGTAATTTTTAATTAATTTAATACTATTTAATTTAGTGTATTGTGACTTTGGCATTTTACTAGTGCAACCTTAGATTTACATAGCCTAGAGACTAACCATGACCATAGAGACCTAACCATGTGATTAGATTGACTAATTACCACTTTTTAGGTTAGGGGTATTTTGGTTATTTTATCACTTTTGTATTAATTTGAATTTTGGTTAATTCGTAATGTGCTAATTGAGATATTAGACCATAATCTAGAATTGCCCTAATCTAGATGTTAGTCATTAGCCTAGATATCTCATTAGAAGTTTTTAACTAGATGACAAGGTTAGTAATATCTAGATATTTTGGTTAAGGAAGATATTTAGCTTGAAACCCTATTTTCACTTGGGTCTTTAGCTAGAAGGCTTATTATTCACTTAAAAGAGAAGCCCATAGCCAACCTAATGAACTAAACCCTAACCCTAGCTAATGTGGCCGGCCAAGCATGCCTCTCTCTCCTATATAAGCCACACATTAATGCATCTTGCATCTTTTCATTGCCTCCTTAAACCCTAATTTGTGTTCTTCCCCAAATCTACCCCCTTTCTCCAAATCAACTCCAAATTTAGCCTAATCTTTTGCAACTCATTCCCCTACTGTAGAAGAGGTCTATAGAGGCTAGCTAGCAAGGATTGAAGGCTCTTGGACCATAGCAAATTGGTGTGGATCACATTTCTACTGCTTTTATATTGAGATTCTAAATCTCAATAGGTAAGGGCTCTAAACTTATTTGTTCTTTTGATTTCTCTTCTTAGATGCATGCATCTAGGTGCCATACACCTGTCAACCAAGTTTAGAAGGATTTTATGTCCATTTGATATGCGTATCGGAGGCATATTGGAGTATAGTGTTAAGTGTTTGGTGAAATTTCTTTTAGGAATTGATTTTACTGTTTTTTAAAACTAATTTCTTCATTTTGTAGCCTAATATGTGTGGATTAATATTCCCTGTCACTGAGCATGATTTGGTGTCATTTTTGTGTCGCATTTGGACACGGGGATGTCAGCACGACACTTTGGTGCGTGTCCTGCTACCATGAGTATCGTACTCGTAGCACAGGACACGTGGACACGTGCCACTTGGCCAGTAGGTCGGGGCCGTGACGGTCAGGCCCCTACCCAAGTTCGAGATCATTTTGTGTCGTATCGGACACAAAATCGTGCTCGCAAGGGTTTTGTGAAGACTGTGCACACACGAAATCGAGCCTCTGATACGGGCTCGACACACGAATAAGACATGTCTTGGACTCATTTCAGGGTGTCAAACACCTAGCCCTACCCCTCACCTAGCTCTGGACACGTGCACGAGACCCCAAGTGATATGTGTCGTGTCCTAGAGGACATGACATGGCAGCACGAGGCTGTGCTAAACATAGTCTCTGATATACTGTCTGACACATGGTTTGGATACTGTATTAACACGATTTGGACACACGTGTATCACACATACACGACCCTCCTTCCTGACACATGTATGGGCACACATTATCCTCTTTTTCTTTATATATATATATATATATATATATATATATATATATATTTATATATATATATATATATATATATATATAGATATATATATATATATATTATATATATACGTATATGTATATGTATATTTATTTATGTATATATATAGTTGTATAGGTTGGTTCCAGTTTAAGGGGTTTCTAGTTTTGGGTTTAGTTGGGATTTGTGATCTCAGTTTCTGAGATCAGTAGGTTTGTTTGATGGTTATTTATATAGGTTAGCTATATACTTTCATTAATATATATATATATATATATATATATATATAAAATATATATATATATATGTATGTATGTATACATAGTAGTGTGTGTGTGTGTATTTTTTTTTTAACAATGGCTAAAGCCTTCATTGAAAAAGAAAAAGGGAGGTTGGAACCGGGAGATAATCCAAGTTCTTACAAAATGAGGGGAGAACCCTAAAAAAAGACTCTAATGGTTTTTTTAGGAAATCTAAAACCGAAAAACAAAAGAACACTAAAATTCAAAATTTGAAAAACAGGTCAAAACGGGTATACTGCCTGAAAAAGGGGGTGGGCACGCAGCCCTAGGGGCTCACTGCCCGAAGCGGAGACGCACTGTCCGATGAGGGCGTACGGCTAGAGGGTCTCGGGCCCCCTCCCTCCGCGTGCAGGGCACCAGCGGGAAAGGCCGAGAGGGACGGGGGCTCCGGCGAGGGAGCCAGCCTGGAGGAAATGGGGGCTGATCCGAAGAGGGAGCCGGGGGTCCGACGGGGGGGAGGAGGGACGGGAACTGCGGCGGGGGATCCAGCCCGGAAGAAAGGGGGCGACGGAACTGGCCGCCTAAGCACGGCGGCTACCCCCTAGGAGGGGGTGGGCCCTCCGGCTTGAGCCGAAAGAGCGCCGGAGGCCAGCGCTGCAAGAAAGAAAATGGAGGGGCATCGCGGGGGGAGGAGAGACGGGGATGGGCACCGACCAACGTGGGAGTAGGGGAAAGGGGCGCTGACGACGATGCCGACGACAAGGGAGCGCGTAGGGAGGGAAGCCGGGGCAGGGGAAAGCAAAGGGTAGTGGCCAGCCAGGGCCGCCGGGGCTCAGCCGAGGGCTGAGGGAGGATGTGCTGAGTTGGGCCACCAGGAACGAGCGGGTGGCCTCAGCAGAGGGGTGGGGAACGACTCCTCCAGGGGGTCGACGCGTGGGGCGCTCCGAAGCGGAGGAGGCAGGCCAAGCGGGGGCTGAGGGACGAGGTATATGAGTTAGGCCACCGCAGGGACGAGCGGGTGGCCCCAGCAGAGGGGGGACGTCTCCGTGGGGGGGGGGGGGGCGGCGGGGGGCGCACCGGACGGAGGGAGGTAGGCCAAGCAAAGCTAGGCCCGGCTCGGCGAAAGGGGAAATGGCTGGGGGCACCAGAGGGGCTGCCGTAGGGTAGCACCGGGCCTCCTACGCCTAGCCCGCGGCGCCGAGGGCCGAGGATGGCGACGGAGCCAAGAGGGATGAGGGAAGAGGAGGGAGTGGGGGAGGCCGCACTGGCCGAGCTGACCATCCGAAGGAGCCCGGCCGCGGGGGGAGGAGACCACCAGGGTAGGGGAGAAGTAGGGAGGCTCTGCAAGCCCCAGCAGGCCGACTAACCAACCGCCATCCGGTCGACCAAAAGAGGAGGGGGAGGGTGCGAGCAAGGGGCTGCCACTCGTCCCCTACGAGACCGCATCACTCTTTATAGTGTGGTGTGTAATATATAATATAATTTTTTTTATATATATATCTATATATATATATATATATATATACTTATATATATATTTATATATAATATATATATATATATATATATATATTATATATATATATATATTCTTGTATATATATATATATATATTCTATATATTATATATATATCTATATATAATATATATATATATATAAATATATTTATTATCTATATATATAATATATATTATAGATATATATATATATATATCTATATATAATATAATATACA